>PVJD01001847.1:0-235693 GCA_004026545.1 Mormoops blainvillei
CAGTGTGGAGGTAGGGGCCATCATCTGATGCATCAGAATCACAAAGAAATCAGCCAATCTTTCAATGGGTTAAACAGAGATGAATATAGAGAAAAACTAGAGTTTGGGGTGAAGGAAAAAATGACATAAAGTAGAAAGAAGGAAGGAGAATTTTTCACAAAGGTAAAATGCCAACTTTCGTACCAGAGGGGTAAGTAGGGTTGCCTATCTTAGCATGTGGAAAAAACACACAATTAGATCATGAAATCACAGATTCAGCTAAAAGCAACCTTACTGCTTCATATAAAAACGTTAAGTAGCAGAATAATTGAACACCTAGCTAACAATCACAGTTAATTAGTAACAGTTCCTTGCCCAAGTTACCAACTCTTTGAACAACGACCTACCTCCATAATGGACAGTCACTGTTGGGCTTTCTCTAAGGCCACCATTAGGGTTTCAGCAGTTCAGCTCGTATTCATTCCCTCTGGGAACTGATGAGAAAGGACAGAGAAATACAGAATTAAGGCACACTTTTACAGATTAATTTAAAATTGCACCTCATTTCATTTTAAATGGCTCATCACTAATGCTATCAAAGAACAGACAAGAAGTGGAATCATTTATATGAACAGATTTTGGATTTCACCAAGATAGATAAACAATTTTTGGTTGGGAGAATGAGCCCGTTCATTCTCATCAAATCACTTCCATCTGTTCTCAAGAATAATTTCCCTTCAAAATAACTACCCACTGTTTTTCAGCTTGCTGGTGGCATGGAACATAAGAAGTATCCTTTCATTACTGGGTTTGCTGATGTTCAACCCTCTGCATCAAAGTTTTTTCAAAAGACTTCCTTTCTCAGTGTGGTGTTCAGCCTACTGTAAAATTCCACAAATTCACATGTGCCCGGTGATATGAAATATGATACAGAAAAACAATCTATTCTCACCCATCCCCATTCTAAATCATTTCAAAACATAAAATTTATATTCTGCTCAGTGTTTTACTTCTACTGAGACTTCAAAGTACTATTAACTCATAAAGGGCTTATCATCAACATGATCTGATGGCTCACATTTCCACTGAGAGTATATTTACTCATTTTTTTAAAGAATTTAATTACATGTTTACAAATTGAGCTAATGACATAATAACATCAAATAAAAGCTGTAACTTGAGTTCTGGAGTCCAGCAGATAGAAGTTTAAATTTTGGCTCTGTCACTGACTAATTGAGTTGCCTTGTGTTATTTGAAATCACCGAGACTTGGTACTTTTATATGTTTAATGGAATAAAAAAAAATTGTTTCCAGAATTTGTATGAAGATATCATGCCACATTGTGAGTAAAGTACTTAATACTGTGCCTGGAACATAAATGGTACCTATTCTGATTCGAAGGCACTGATATATTTTGATATTCGGTGATTGTCAATAATCGTAAAAACTTGAGAATATACGTGAAAGAAACGTCAGTTGAATTTTACTTCTTGCTTTATATTTTAAACCGCTCTTTCTGATTTCTAATTTTTAGGGTCTTTAAAATATTTTAAGAAAAACATTACACTTTTTCATTTAAAAAAAAAAGCCCCTAATAGTAAGGTGAAGGATGACTCACTCCATGTGCACATGTGAAACCCTGTCTTTCCTTTAAGGGCAGCCTGGGAGGCACCAAGCTCCACAACCGAGGATTAGTATTAAGTGAAATGTGAGATAGGAACGAAAAAAAATATATAGTGTGTCTCTTCTTTGCTGCAAAAAAATAAAAACTAAAAGTAAACCTAGCACGCCTTTCACCAACTTCGTGAAAAGTGAAGAAGGAAAATAGAAAGAAAAGGAAAAAAATACGAGCAGGTGTTCTTGATCTGCTTTTGTGCCGTCGCCATGCGCTTCTCCAAATCAAGTGTCTAAATTTCTGACACAGTGGTGAAACAGCATTTTGGATGGCTAAAACGACTGTGACATAACTCGAAAAGACCTGTGCGCTCTGCAGGTGACAACGGTGCTGGTACCACTGATATTGCTGTAGCTCGTGGCCCATGTTCAAAACTGAAGGGAATACCACATTGCAATTCGATATTCATAAAAACGGAGATGACATTTTTTCCCCGTCCTAGTTTATAGACCACCTGTGGATTCTATCTGCTGAATGCCTTGGACACCAGAATTTCTATGTTGGAGACATACCAAGCTCAACTGGTATCTTCCTAAATACAAGATAGAATTGGAATGTTAGCTCCTTTAAATTTTTTCCAATCATGGTAAAAGTTAATTTGCTGTATTAAAATTTACAAAATAGGGAAACAAATATAGTGTTGCTGTCCTTCAATCAAAGGTTAAGCAAATAGAAAGACATCATTTTCCTTTGCTTACAAAGTTTCTAGTGTGACTTTCCTACATTGTTAAAATTCTAATTCTGTTTTCCACTTTTCCTGAAATTTAATTTTGCTTTCAAATTCCCATATTTTGATATGCTTCTGTGATAAACCACTGTAATATTTTGTTGTGTTATAGTATACCTAAAATTTCAGCCAAGAGAAGAATGAGGACACACTTTTATTGTCTTTGACCTGACCGTGTTTACCATAGTGGATGCCAGAATCCTAGCTCCAGTGTAATGATTTTAAAGTTGAAACCACAGGAATGTGTGCAGTCAACAATGAAAATTATACTCTGCCAGTTTTTCTTGCTGAAATCTCTGTACTAAATAGTACAGAAGAAAAATCTAGCCACTTTATTATGCTAAAGGATCTCCCCCTTGTGCCTAAATTATGTATTGAACTCAAGCAGGATTGAAAGTCATCAGCATGGTATATGGTATGAATTTTTTAAGTAAGGAGAGAAGCAACTTCCCTTCTTATATAAAGCAGATATTCAATATTGAGAGTTTGGGGTTATAAGTCTAATATAAATTCTATTCTAGCACTAGAGTAATTGGGTGGCTTCAAATAATTTGCAGTAACTGAAGACTCGCAAATCTTAATGGGTACTAAGTTACCTAAAGATGTTCGCTTCAGCTTCTTTAATAGTAGCAAAAATTTTGAACACTCTACGTAGCAAAAGAAAATATGACCTAGCTCTCTGATCAAATGTTTGCAGCCATTTGCCCTGGCTGGTGTGGCTCAGTTCATTGGAGCATCATCCTGTAAACCGAAAGGTTGTGGGTATGATTCCCAGTCAGGGCGCATGCCTAGGTAGCAGGTTTGGTCAATCCCCAACAAAAGGCAACCCGATCAATGTTTCTCCCCCACCCCTCCCTTCCCCTCTCTCTAAAATTAATATACATGTTCTCAGGTAAGGAATTTCTTTTTAATGTTTGAAGCCATTTTTTTAAATCACATTTTTGAAGAATTTTTAACAAATAGAAAATCGATCACAATACAGAAGGAATAAAACAGTATTCAAAAATGCAGACATTTCTGGAAAACCCCCAACTATATGTTTAATTCATTCAACCAGTACTAATTGACCTAATTGATCAGGCTTTCTAGTGGACTCATTTCCTCCTTCAGGCTTTGATTTACATAGCATCGCCTCAGATATTTAAAAATTACTTCAAATGGCCCTGGCTGGTGTGGCTCAGTGGATTGAGCACCGGCGTGCCGACCAAGGGGTCGCTGGTTCTATTCCCAGTCAGGACACATGCCTGGGTTGTGGGCCGGGTCCCTGGTGGGGAATGCGCAAGAGGTAACCACACATTGATGCTTCTCTCCCTCTTTTTCTCTCTCCCTTCCTCTCTAAAAATAAATAAAAATCTTTTTTTTTTAAATTACTTCAAATGCTGGCATTCATCACCTGTCATCTGTGCTCAACATGGCGTGTGGGGCCAACACACAAAGACACAGTTGGTGGCTGCCCCCAAAAATGTATCACTAATGGGAATTAATAGTTTAGATGTGTCTTCCATAAGAACTGGTTTTTCTTTCTATCTTCTAAAAAAAAATCAATACATTAAATAAATGGAAAGGGGAAAAGATGACCCACCAAAGAAAAGCAGAAAGGTGGAGAGCGACGTAAGTGGCAGTCTCTAGTGGGATGTCTCAGTGTGTATTAGCCACATGTGACAGGATGCCCTGCCTCTGGTTTACAAAGCAAGGGAAAGATGGGGTTTATGGAATATTCAGGTGGCCACTAGAGGATGCCAGAATGCTGCTATCTTTCAGCACGACTCCAGTTTCCCTAGGGAAATCTGGATTTGGGATTAAATATTGTTCAAGCTGACCAGAAATAACTTCTCCTTTTCCAGTAAGATTGTGAGAATGTGACTTAGGTCACACAGTTGACCAGAATCCAGGGATTTATGAGTCCCAGACCACTACTGAGTCCCAGGTCATACTGCCATCCAAGGAAAAAAAAAAAAAGGAAAAAACCCACTTCCATCCCTCCAGGAGGGAATAATTAGTAAAACTAGAAAAAAAATTATGAAAGGAATAGGCAATGACAAAAACTAACTAGCAGACAAAAACTTTAGCAGTTTAAAACATACTTGAGTGAAAAACAAAATTTTACACAGTATGACCCTGTTTTTTTATCTTAGAAATGTAAAAAAATGTCTACACATGGAGAACACTTAGAAATACATGCATCAAAATCCTAACAGGGTATATGAAAGTGGTAGGGTTATGTTCTTGTTTTCTTCATTTTTCCCCTCTGCTTTATTCATTTTCTACAATTTCAAGATGTTACATATTGCTTACTGCGTCAGACTTGACATTAGCACTTTACCTTAGTAATAAGACAAGCATGTGTCCTGGCTGGTGTGGCTCAGTGGATTGAGCTCCAGCCTGCAGACAAAAAGGTCACCAGTTCAATTCCCAGTCAGGGCATGTGTCTGGGTTGCAGACCAGGTCCCCTGCTGAGGGCATGTGAGAAGCAACCAATGTATCTCTCAGATGTCCAGCAGAAAAGGAGAGAGCAGAGAAGAAAGGTTTTGTGGAGGCAGAAGCACCAGAACAAGGCTCAGTGGGGTTTTGGGCAGAGAGAGTTTTTAGAAGACTGGGTGGAAGAGGGGATTTTAATTAATCTAACGCTGAACTGTTTTCAATCCATTCTAGGATTTTCAGAAAATGTAAGTAAAGGTTTTGAACTATGCCGATATTGCCTTTTGTGAAGAGTATTTCTTTTATAGAAACATGACCTTGAATTTGAACAGATTCTGGTTTTATAAAGGTTCAAAAGCATTATTGCATTTTATCAAACACAAAATACTGGCTGAAATTGTTTTTAAAAGCTGAATCATCCCTAGAAATCTTGTTCATCTGCTGTTCTATCAAAAAGTGGCATAAACTACCACCCTCCATTTAATTATTTCCCTGCCCCTCATCCATGTTTCCACCATAATATACCTAAGATATTGAATCCATGTCTTGATAAAAATGTACTACATGAAATTTCTGAGCTGCTTTCCTTGGGAGGTACTTTATACTTCAAGTATGGTATCAGCATGTGAAACAACTGCAGATGCTGTTTTGGGAAAATTCCCAAGATCACTCAGCTCTTCAGTGGAAAACCCCCGGCTAACTCCACAGCCTCAGCTTTCCCCATCGTGCTACTCTGTACCCATGCCAAACATACTCAGGCTAAATTTGCTGGAATGGATACAAGCAGGACCGGACTGGAGGCAGGGCGCTGTTCATTAGATGCCTTGGTCCCTCACTTTAGTGGCACTTAGGGATGTTAAGAAGCAGTTCAAAAACCAATGTTTTGCAAGAAAAGAAAACTTCATCAAAATCGAAAATATCTGCTCTGGCTGGTGTGGCTCAGTAGACTGAGCGCCGGCCTGCAAACCAAAAGGTCACAGGTTCGATTCCCAGTCAGGGCACATGCCTGGGTTGTGGGCCAGGTCCCCAGCTGGGGGCCATTGGGAGCCTGCGAGAGACAACAGATCAATGTATCTCCCACACATTGATGTTTCTCTCCCTCTCTTTCTCCCTTCCTTCCCCTCTCTCTAAAAATAAATAATCTAAAATGAAAATCCAAAACTTCTGTGGTGCAAATGATACCATCAAGAAACAGAAAAGCTAACCTACAGAATGGGAGAAAACATATGCAAAGTGTATCTGATTAGACTTGTATTCCGAATATATAAAAACTTGTACAACTCAACAATAATCTAATTGTAAATGAGCAAAGGCATTTCTTCAAGACATACAAATGGCCAATAAGCACAAAAAATATGCACATCATTAATCATTAGGGTTATGCAAACCAAACCCATGAGATACTTCATACCCAGTAGCATGGCTAAAATAAAAAACAGATAATAACAAGTGCTGACAAGGATGTGGTGAAACTGGAGCCCTCACACATTGCTGGTGGGATGTAAAACATAGCAAACACTTTTGAAAAGTTTAGCAGTTCCTCAAAACATTAAACATAGCTGAATTATGATCTAGTACTTTAATTCCTAGGTATATTCCCAAGAGAACTAAAAATCAAACTTTAAAAAAAAACACAAACTCATACATGTTCTTAACAGCATTATTTGTCAAAAAGTGGAAAACAACCCAAATGTCTGTCCCCTGATGGATAAATATGGTATCTGTACATGCCGTATACCTATACAATGGAATATTATTCATCATGAAAAAGAAATGAAGTACTGATACACACTTCATCTGAAGAACCTTGAAAAGAAGCCCATCACAAAAGACCAAATATTTTGATTCATATATGAAACATCCTAACACGTAAGTACTGAGACAGAAGGTCAATTGCTAGTTGCCACGTGCTGAGAGGAGAATGGAGAGTGACTGTTAATGGGTACATGGCTTCTTTTAGGGGTGATATAAGTGTTCAAAAATTAATTTCGGTAACAGCTGCATAACACTGTGAATACGCTAAAATGCTGTACGCTTAAAATGAATAAATTATATGTGAATCACATCTCAAAAACAGTTGGTTTCAAAAAAAAAAAAATCAACTGGTGAAACTAGAGGGCCCTCCCTCCTGCTCAGCACTCTTTAAAGGCCACCTTGACTTCCTCTTCCCCCACGACACCTTTCTTGCTTGTTCTAGTTCACTTCCTTGCTCGTTCTTGTAGAAGGGGGTGAAGTATTTCCTCAGTCTAATTTCACATTCTTAATAAAACACAGTAAAAACAGAAAAAAACCAGCATTTTGGAAAATGTAATATATTACACTAGAGCTCACATTGTGGCTATGAAGTCAATACAAATACACAATTGTGTTCTAATTTATGTCAAGTGTTTACAAATAATTCTAATATATGCTCTCACTGGTATGGCTCAGTTGATTGGGCATCATCCTGCAAAGTGAAAGATCACTGGTTCAATTCCCAGTCAAGGCACATGTCTAGGTTTTAAGTATGGTCCCCAGTTGGGGCAGGTGCAGGAGGCAACCAATCAATGTTTCTTTCTCATATTGATGTTTCTCTCCCTTTCTCCCTCCCTTCCCCTCTCTCTAAAAATAAATAAGTTTAAAAAAATTTTTTTTAATTAATTCCAACATGCTCAGTATTTAAGTAACTTAATGTTTATAACAGGAACGCATGTAGACAAGAAAAAGTAAATTTAAAATGTGCAGCTTTATACAAACATTTTATTTAAAAAATGTTAAACACTTAAAGGCATACACTGTAACTTCATTTAAGTGAAATAATTTAAGAACTGCTTTGGCAACTTCTATAATACCCATGAGTTACTTCATTACGTACACCTTACTTTAAGTCTTCCCTCCTTGACTTTTTCCCATTGGAAAGGAAAACCAACGTAACTCAGTACAATTCATTTTATTTTTCTAGTGCAAGAAAAGATTTCCAGGTTTTTCCAATTTCAGTTTCAAAACAAAATGACATGAGAGACACTGTTTTAAAGATCTGGCAATCACCAATAAATGTGTAAGAATATAAAAAATGAATCAACTCCAAATTCGGTGCACAAGCTCTTCTCTCTAAAGCATTTTTAAAGCTGCAGAACAATCTAAAAATCTGTTCATTTAAAACACTTATGTGTTAATATATTTCAGTTGATTATAGGTAACACAAATAGAATGTAAAAGGTATCACATTTTTCTTCAAATACCAATTCTTCCACTCGGTTCAATTTTGTTTCCAACCATCCATTACAAAAGTCAATCAAAATCCAAATGCAGGCAAATAAAACAGGCTACTGAAACGAAATAAAATTTAAGGACAAAATTACAATGAACTTATGAGGTAATTTTTACTTTCGTGCGTTCAAAATCATAGTTGCGACAAATGTCTCTTTAAAAAGTGTACTTAAGATGTATGTTTTCACAGAGCCCTTATTTCTAGAGCCCAAAATCAAGTAAAAATTCCATGTTTCCTAAGATATTAACTACCATGCACTGTAATATTCTAAAAAGTTAACTTATTCATTTATATTATGCTTGCTGCCCAATTAAAAATAAGCTCATGAAAACAACTTGAAAATATGCACTTAACTTGAAATAAGTTACTAAGATTCCAACATAAATGTAAATATCTGTAACTAGCCTAATCCACGTAACCCCAAAACAACGGGGCAAAATCTTCAAAGGAAAAAGCATCCAGAGTGTATGTAACTGAGCACCAAGAAGCCAAGCTTCCCAGAGCTAATGCAAAGCAGTCGAGTGACTAAATTCGCCCACTGCTTTTCCAAGGATGAAAATTGCCTGTAGGATCTTTCTACACAACTCAGAATTCCAAAGCCAAGTCAAAGTGGACCATCGAACTGAAATACCCCATATCTCCCAGTGGTCAGCCAGTTGGGCTCAGTGGCTGTGAGTTGTTCACCCTGCCCAGGGTGCAGGCCAACCTGAATCTCGGCTTTTAATGTTCGGATGCTGCAGAGAGGGGCAGGGTGGAAGCCATTCAAAGCCTGATGGAACGGAACTGTAAACTCCCACTTTCTGTCACCCGTCAGCTTCCTGTAGTTCAAATCGCCCTTGAATAAAATTAAGTGAGCCTTCTGTAGTTCCCCATATAAGTCAGGTGCAACTTGAGACATCGCACAGAATTCATGAGGCAGCGTCCAAAATATGTGATCATGGTAAACCCACCTACCCACTTTAATATAGTTTTCCCAGTCTACCCCACACTTGGATACCCACTTATGATTAGAATGTTTTACATGTTCGATTAACCAGTTAAAATCACGTATGGTAGTATCGGAAACAAACCATGGAATCATTTTTCCATAAAAATGGACCTCAGTGGCCAGGTTAGAAGACAACAAGAAGTCGGATAATACTAAATCTGTAACAAGTTCAAACCCAGAATTATCCAGAACAATATCCACTCTAACAGATGCTTTTTCTCTTGTTTTCTTGCAATTGCTAAGTAATGACCAAAGATGTTCCATGTCATTCACTAAAATGAAAGGCTTTAGGTCTTCCAAAGAATTTATTATATTGGTCTTCTGAGAGCAGGTTTCCCCACCTGATAGAGACATATCACACTTATTTCCCCACAATGAAATCTGAAAAAAACAAAACAAAACAAAACAAAGCATTTACCCTTCTTTTGAACAAGTGGCAAAAATTAACATGTAGGATGTGGGAAAAAGGTTGCTAAAAATATTCATAAATTCATTTCTATAAAACTCTATAAAATGTCCATCAAATCTATTTCATCTAATAATGCAAAGACTGTTTTTACATGATGTTATATAAAAAGGTTAAACAATGAAACGTTTAATTGGTCAATACATGCTGAACTTTAAAAAACTGGTCTGAATAATTTTAATGACCTATATCATTTAAACAGAATGAAAGTTTTCACATCTTGCAGATATGAGAACATGATCAGATGCTGTAAAACGAGGCCGCAGAGTTTACGTTATAATTCAGTGTCGAGAAAAATAAAAGTGCCTTTTTCCCTCCTAGTCCCTCATCCCCCAAAAAACCACTCAATCTCTTTTAGTAAATCCAACCTCTCTGGGATTTAGTTCTCTCACCTGTAAAATAAAAGAAACCTGATAAGGTGATATCTAGTCTAGAGACCTTCCAATGCTTAATAATTATTCTACTTTAAATTGAAACAGTATTCAAGATTACTTTGTAGTAAATGGCATATAACCCTAGTCTTTTTTAAGCTGTAACTAACATTACATATTTAGGAGTGCAGGCTCTGGAATCAGTCCTGGTTTCAAATTCCAGCATTTCCAATTAATGACTACTGGTAAATTACATACGATTTCTAAGGCTCAGGTTATGCAACTGAAAAACGAGATAATAATAGCACTGACCTCGCAGAGTTATTGTGAAAAGGGACACAATAGGTGTGAGTAACGGACCCAACAGCTGGCATACAGAAGCACTCAATAAATATTAGCCAAGAGACTCTACTCTTGTGAGATTTGAAATGACAGGGAAATGCATGTTCCAACCAAGAATATTATTTTAAAAGAAAGAGCAAATGAATACACATATATTTATATTTATTTATGTAATTTTTTAAACTCCAAGTCCAAGCCTGATGAAGAAACAACCGACGGTGTGGATGAGGCCCTCCCCTGCTGAGGTCGGGGGCCCTGTTGGCCTCCTGCATACTTCCTCCCCACGACCTTCCAGTTGGCAATCAGTTCTCATTCGTGCCCTGACGTGATTCGCTATATGCCCTCAAGACAACAAGCGCTGTGAGAACAAGGGTTGGTCTGTTTCACTGTCTCGTGCCCAGCACGAAGAACAGTGTCTGACAGAGTTGACGCCAAAACGTTCACATGGTCAAGGGTGCAGTTCTACAGCCTTTAAAAACAGATCAACATCCCCACCAACTAAAACTCAGCGTCCTTGTAGGAAGCCACCCTGCTGGTCATCAAGGGCACTGATGGGGAGCAACTCTGGCCTCCTTTACTGGGCAGCAGGGTGGCAACTGGGGGTCGCCGGCCGAAGTAGATGATGGCAAATAGATTGGTACTCCTTCTCACAATTTACACTTATGGGATAAAGAACATGCTCGAAGACTATGAAAGAATGGGCTATTACGGGTAAAGCTTAACATGCTGCTTTTCTTTTTTTAATTCTCAGCTAAGCACAAAGAACAGCTCAGAGGAGGAAAGAACTAGGTTTACTGCTCAGCAACACCCTGACGTCTTTTCTTCCAGACTCAAAATAAGCCTTTCCCTGACCCCCTCAGCTCACTCTGCTTGCCCTACACGTTTCATCGGGACTTTGTCACGTCCCGCAACCTGTCGGCACGCTCTGAGGCCTCTACTTCCAAAGAATATCCAGAATCTCATGATACTAACACCTCTTATGCTGCCAACTTGGTCCAGCCATCCCCGTGAGTCATTTTAATAACAGATCTGCTAGTTTCCACCCTGAGCCCCTTCAGTCTCTTCTTGGAAGAAATCCTTGAACTAAGTCACTTAATGTTACTCCTCTGATCCAAACTCTCTCCACTTCATTTTAGGGACCAGACCCAAGTCCTTGCCTTTGCTTACTTGGTGTTCTGTGGCCCTTCCGGCCTCTCCTCTTACCTTTCTCATTTCCTACAGAATCCCTTTCAGGCTGGCACACACCTGGCGGCCCTGTCCCCAGGCCCTCAGGGGAAAGCCCTCCCAACACACGCCTAGGACCTTCTCCTTGCCTGTTTCAGGTCCCTCCCCAAGTCCCCAGCTCGGCGGGCCCTTCCCTGGCAGCCCTATTTCATCCCGCCTTCCTCCTCCGACACTCCCACGCCCCTCCCCTGCTTTACGGCTCTTCGTAAGTTTCTAACATTTCTTTCTGAAAATGCTTCTAGCTCTTCCTAGGAAGTGCGGGCTGGGGTACTACTGTGTAAAACTACACATTTTCAAGCCAGTTCCGAATCTAGTAACATAAATTTAAGGATGTTCTGAATAAGAATTTAAAACTAAACTTATACGAAACAAGTGAAGGAACATAATAAAACCACATTCAATAGAACAGTTTCGGCCTGATGATGACGATGGCACATTCTGCGCTGCAGACTGTGAGCAGTACTCACATGAATGAATCTGGTTTCTCACACCAAATTGTGAGGGGTAAAACACCACCCTCCTTTAAGAGGGTGAAGAAACTGACACTCAGAGACACTGAGTCACTTGCCTCAGGTCCAACCGCCAAGTAAGAGGCAACGCCAGCATGCGAGCCCAGGGCAGGCGGAGCTGACCCAAGTGACTGCGGAGTGTTCTCTCAGAATGACAGAAGCTATGAAGCCCCTAAAATCACCTCCGGGGGGGGTGGGGGTGGGGCGCGTAGAAGAGATTTCAAAATCCATTTTTAAAGATTAAATGGATTTTTCCTCTCTTGAACAACACTATTGCTAAAATGATAAATGATCAATTATGACAAAAATGACAATGTATATACATGCTTTGTTGTTAGATGTGTACCAGTCTGTTTTTTAACTGTTTAAATATACTCAGGAGATTATCACATTTACCTGAAGAAATTTAAAAAACTCATTTTTCAGCTGATTTTCATCTAGGTCTTCAATAGTTTTTATCAACTCTTGCAGGTGAGTACATAAAGCCAAGATAGATTCCTGTGACTCAAAGAAGTTTAGCTCTTTTGATTCTTTAAATACATCAAAGTCATCAATTGGTGGACTAAAGAAAGAGAAAAACATAAGTGAAGCATTTATATAATTCTGGACCTTTTTTTCCACACATTCAGGTAATTGCAATTCTTCAAAGGAAAGAGAATAATTGCATTCGGGCTCAAAAATTACTGGTAACAGGCACTAGATAGAACATAGATCAAGTTACATTACACAAAAATAATCGAAGTACACAAAATCCCCCAAACTCATTTTAATTAACTGTTAAAAGTTCCCTACTCAGATATTTTACTAGAAGTACTAAATAACTAGTGACTATATTCATAATTATTTACCCAGTAGGGTTTCCAGGGCAAAAGGAGAAATAAAATTTCAAGACAATCCCAACATTTTTGGGGGTGCCCAACAGAAGCATTATGGGACACAATGACGACTTAAGGTAAATCAGGTAACACGAATGTCAATTTTATTATGATAACCAATTTTGATCATTTATGTGCAGATGTTTTATTTACATTTTTTTTAGCAACTTTTACTCCCAAGTTGAATCCGAGCAATGGGGTCATATGTGCCGTGGCTACATCTTCAGCTGTCCAATGAGAGATCGAATAATATTAATACCAGTTTAAGAAAAACATAACTAAGAAAGCATAAATGCTAACAGAAATAGCTTTTTCAGAATCAACTATGAAAGACATTCAGATTATCTGATCTTCTCAATTAGCTACTTTTATCCAGGGGTCATTCACCTTAGGGTAGAAACAACACAACTGAGTTATGGGATTGACCAAAAAACAAAAACATACCAGAATGCACACATCCAAAGGACTGCTGCCTCCTTCCAGTCAGTCACCTGGGGAGTGCACCCTCATCCGAGGATGCTGCCATTGCTCAAAGCACTTTTGAATTCCTCTTTTGGAATTTCTTCAGAACCTGCAGCACATCATTAAACGTCCTGTCAGTGATAGCGTATCTTCATCCTTCGGGGCTACTTTCTTTTTGGAGACAGCCAAGAGTCACTCAGAGCAATTTCAGTAGAATGAGGTGCGTTAATCAAATGGAATAAAACATTTTTGGTCAAAAATGAGCAGTAGCTAAAAAAATGAGACTAATATTCTTTTTGAGGCTCATAAACTGGCTCTGAAAGAAATTCCGAAGAATTAAAAGGCATTTTTAGCAATGGCAGCATTGCTGAAATAAATCAGTCTCTCAAGGTGACTTAAAAGGATAAAAATTCGTTGGGTACATAGGTTCAAGTGTTGGGCTCAGCAAACGATAGCTTGCAGAGCCAATCTGGCCCACCGCCTGTTTTGCGTGATCTGCAAGCTAAGAATGGTTTTACATTTTTGAATGGTTGAAAATAATCGAAAGAATACTTTGTGACACACGAAATTAAAATCTCAGTGTCCATAAATGAAGTTTAACTGGAACACAGCCATGCTCATTCATTTATGTGACATGTAGGGCAGTCTCTGCACTGCAGTGACAGAGCTAAGTAGCTTCAACAAAGACTATGTGGCCCTACAGCCTAAAGTTTTTACTATCTGGCCCTTTACCGAAAAAGTTTGCCAACCTTCGTTCCAGTGTTTTATTAATAAATCATTCATTAAAGTCACACCTCAAATTAAGAACGAGCTTTATTTCTCGTATTTAAGAGAAGAAACTAACATAACTATGTATGATTTCTGATTTTAAAGTGTTTGCTACTTTAGAACCTACTAAAGCCGCGTATGTGCACACGCAATAACCCAGTGGTTGACTCCCAGGTACACACCCAGCAGAAATAAAGACACCCATGTGTTCACTGAAACACGTCTGCATGTGTACGGCGGCAGTCTTCATAATAACCCCAGACTGGAAACTACTCCAATACCATCAACTACAGAATAGGTGAACAGAGTGTGATATATTCTCATACTGCAATGCTATATAGCTATGAAAACAAATGATTTACAATTACATGCAAACAATCACTAGGTGAATGTCACCAACATAATGCAGAGAAAAACCAGACACAAAACTACACTCCATGTAATTTCATTTAAATGAAATTTTAAAATAGGCAAAATTAACACAGATCAGGATAGCGGTGAGTTATCCTTGAGGGGCCAGAGAACTCAGAAACAGCATTCATTCTGCCCTTCTAACTTCTAAACTCCACTAAACCAAACTCCATTACCCAGTCTTTCAACCCTTCAGCATCTCTGGCTAATCCAGATATGTTTAAAAATTATAAAACTATCACCCAGAACTTCAACTAACCCTTGTTCCTGACATACATGCACATGTACTGCTTCGGAAAGGTTCGACGAGAGCTCTAATCTAATTTACACAGACCAGGCTCAAAGCCTGGCTCTACCATTTACTAGTCATGGCACCTGGGGCAAGTTACTAACCTCTCTGAGCCTCAGTTTCCTCAACTATAAAATGGAAATCATAATACCTACACTTCACTGAGCTGCAGAGTAACTGGATCGTAGGTGGTATTCAATGTGTGACAGCTCTAGTCTTTTGCTTGGATGCTTCTGTGTGCCAGGCAGTGGGCTAGACTTTTAATACACAGTATGTTTTGCTTTTAGAACAGACGATGTGTACCATCCTGAGTAAAACACCCTTATTCAGCAAAATCAATAAACTGTAATGTATAAAGATTTGACAGAATGAGCTAATGAAGACTCAGATATACGTGTTTCCCAAAATTATTTTTTAATTTTAGTTTTAGAGCTGGTTTGATTACTTTAAATTATCATATGCTGTGTTTAGAAATAGATACCAAAGGATCCCTCTCATTCGGCAAATCTGTATTTTGTAACCTGTGAGCTACAAATGTGATCATTTTCTAGAATGATCCACATTACATTTTATTCTGCTCTATAAATCAGTTCTATATCAGAATTTTTTAGGAAAAATTAAATTAGTATAAGCAAGTTTATAAAGTAGTTTAGAACAGTTGTTTAACTTTTAGTCCTTTTCTAATCTAGCCATTAAAACAAACAAAACAAACAAACAACAACAACAAAAAAATACAGGCACTGGCCAGGTAGCTCAGTTGGTTAGAACATCAGCCCAATTCGCCAAGGTTGTGGGTTCCATCCCTGGTCAATACAAGAATTAACCAGAAAACCTCATGGTTTTTTTTCCTCTCTTTCCCCTTTCCCCTCTCTATAAAATTAATTAATTAATTAATTAATAAAGAAAGAAAGAAAGAAAGAAAGAAAGAAAGAAAGAAAGAAAGAAAGAAAGGCGGGCTCAAAATTAAGATCATGCATAAAACAATGCAGTGAGTCACTGTTCTGTTGATTCGTTATACCAAACTGACATGTTATCTATTTTTATAAACAAAACATATGCTTGTCTCATCTTGATTTTTAAATATTTCAAATTAACATTTTTTTCCTCAATAAGTACAATTTATTTTACTCTAGAAGAAAAGCACTTCTTTACAAGAATTTTTAATTAGTTCCTACTTCAGATATTCAATCTTCTGCCTATTCTCATAGACTGGTAACGTGCAGAATGTCCAGCAGTGCCATTAATATCTGCTGATCTAAATTCAGGTTTCCACTGGTTTTCATTTTTAAACTTACCATTTTATAATTTCAAAAAAAGCATAAATTATCAAAATATTTATTTAATGATTACATACTTACCTCTGGATAATGGCTTCATGAATTCTACGATACATGTAGCATTCTACAAACAACCATGGCGAGTGGAACCACCTTGGTTTTCCATCACTTTCATTTAAAAGACTCTGTTGATATTCTAGGTACTGATTCCACATGTCAGTATCAGCAAACTTCTCAACCAAGGGGATAATTGGCTTATCTGTTTGTAATTCATTCCGCAATTTAGAAAGAAGAGAAATAGCTTTCTTTTCAGCTTCCATTCCTTTCTGCAGAAATATGAAGAAACATTTATATGTTTAAAAAATATATAAATAACCTATATATAAATAATTAAGCATTATATATAATATATAAATGAATGAGTCCTCTAAGATAACACATTATTGTGGACCTACGCTTAAGAAGGAAAAAATACTGTGTTACCTAACTAAACTTTATGTCTTCACAAATTATTATAAACATTTAAATTTCGAATCTTTTAAAAGATATTATTTATTTTTAGAGAGTGGGGAAGGGAGATAGAAAGAGGAGAGAAACATCGATGTGTGAGAGAAACATCAATCGGTTGGTTGCCTCTCAGTACACGCCTCAATGGGCGATCAAAACACAACCCAGGTATGTGCCCTGACCAGGAATTGAACCAGGAGGCTTTCGCTTTGGGGGAAGAGGCCCAACCAACTGAGCCACGCAGGCCAGGTCTAAATTTCAAGTTGTTAAATTTAAAATCAAAATACATACCCAGATACATCAATATTATCCTGCTTATCTATTCTGCCTTTTTAAAAAAAGTTTCATCTTATTCGTAAGAGACCTTTCATTATCTACAAGTGAAATGACCATAAACACTGAGGGGAAACTGCTTATTATGTTTCTGTTAAAGATTTCAAAAAATAATTAAAGTTCAAATAATTTCATACCTCTCCATGTTTCTCAAAAAATTCACTTTTATGTCGATGCAATGTATCAATAGCCTTGGTTAAGATCTGTGGTATTCTGTCTTTAATTGTAAGATAAGCAAACGATCTAGAAGAGAGTCACAAACATAAAGTATTACTTTGTAGCATTAATACTAGGAGATGGGTCATCTTTCAGTTTCTGAATCATCTCATTTAAATTAAACTTTCTTTTCATACAACCTTTATAAGGAAAGCCAGCATTGTCTGGCTACTATATCTAGACATAGGAAAATCTGAAAACTTCTATGGTATGTCATCAAAGCCAAGCAGTCTTTGTGACTCTAATCCCAGATCCACCCCTGGAGTTTGTTAAGTCGTTCTTACTTTTCCTGTTTTATTCCCTTTATTTTCCTTAATCACATACTAGTTTTAACGATGTGATTACGGCAGAGAAAGAAGCAGTCTCCTCCTGTGTCAATTACTAATGACATCACCTGCTGAGAAAAAATGAATGAGGCAGTAGATATAAAACAGCCTGGAAGGCTCTATTGTGCTAGAAAAACATAAAGATGTGTATGAACCTGCTTCTTCTCTTTTCTTAGTCAATTTTAATTTTCAAAGGTTTTTCCTGCTGCCTTCTCTACCTACACAGTGACTCCCTCCAGCCTGTTTTGTCCCTAAACAAAATCAAGGTCTGTTACCAGCTCACACTCCCAGCCCAAAAAAAGTGATTTTTCTAGAAGTATCAAAGAAAGCTAGAGATAAGGAAAAACTTGAGCATACTTGCATTAAAAAAAAAATTAACAATAGTCCTGATTTTAGACATACAAAAACCAAAATTTACAGGTTATCATTTTAAATGTAATTACTTTTTAAAGAAAATCCATGACTCAGAAAAAGCAGGCCTCAATAAGTTGTGAAATTCTGTGTAGATTTTTAGAGAGCACAAAACTTAGCTGATCATTTCATTTCTATCTTCAGATCATCATAGGCAAAATAAAAACAAAGTTGACACAGTAATTTTGAAAACACCTCTGCCCAATCACCTATTCCAACTTTAACTTGGGATCGTCACACATATAAAAACTGAAATATCTTACAGAAGTTTTAAAAAAATATTGGGTTATACCCTGAGTATTTTGAGAGGTTTCCTCATGTGATAGCTGTAAAATTAAAAATAGCCAAAACCAAAAAAAAAATCACAAAACACTGATTTTGTGGTATTTGAGTAACCTAGATAGTGGTTAGGTTTTAATGCGTGTAATTACTTCTGCGAATTTAACCTTTAAAAATCACTACTAATTCCTTGGAGGAAGAGTAGGAATATAAATGAATCGACATTTCAATTTTCCAAGGCAGCTGACACAAAAAGAAGTGACAGTCCTTGGAAGATTGTACTTAATTGGAAAGTGTGTATTGCTATTTTTCTAGGTACTAAACTTCCTCAGAGGCTTGGACTCCGGGGCAAGGTCCCACACAGGTCAGGACATTATGGTGAGTCCAGGTGGACCGGGGGCCAAACTTTAAGCAAACACTCCCGACTTGCACAACCTGAGTGCCCGCTTAAACTGTGAATCACTGGTGCTGGCCTCAATCTACTCCGGGTCAAGTCACTTTGTTATAAGGATTCTTGTGTTTCGCAGTATTTTGGAGTAATGACGTATCTCAAATACTAATTTGCCATTCAACTTATACAAATGGATACTTTTTTTAAGGTGATCCACACGATGTCTAAAAAGCAAAATGCATGTTTTATAGTGGGATTATGAATTAATCTGATCGGCAATAGAACACATTTCTCGATAACTGAAGAATCACATTTCTCGGTAGGTCTGAGGTTCCTAACATTAACAGAGAATTTTAACAGCCCTCCTCCAAAGGTACGGTTATTGAAACACTGAAGCCATGCTCTGCAATACCCAGAAAGGGGGCAGGAGGGTCAAACTAAACTCTCAAGGCAGTCAAACGGGAGTTTAAAAATATATACATATATCAAACCACTTTAAAGACAAGTGAACTGTCCAATACAAATTCATAAAAACCCATTAACGTTTGAATGATCACCGCAGGAAGAGGTGGAGTAACTGGAGGATTTCAGCCCAGGTTCCAAGTCCGTGACCGTTTAGCGGAAAAGGCCATGCAATCACCCCAAGAAAGATGTTGCGACGCCGATCCGAGGGGCTGCAGCCAGGAGACTCAAGTCCCAGGGCGCCCCGCCCCCGCGCGACTGGGCGCCACCGAGCAGCCGCCCCCGAGTAGGGGAACCCAGTGGCCGGACCAAACTGGCAGCCGGCTGTGAGCGGGCGCCGTCCCGCCCGCCGCAGCTTCCCCGCGAGGCCCGACTTGACGCAAAAGTGGGGAAGAGGCAAAGGACCCGAGAGACCAAGCGAAGAAAGCGACACAAACCCTACGTCCTGTCCGGAGAGAGACGCCGGAGGCCCGGCCATCACCTCCCGCGTTAACCGCCCTAGCGCTGGCGGCTCCCCGGCCGCAGGAAGAGAGGCGGCGCGGCCGTGGAGGAGGAGCTGAGAAAGGCAGGGACCGCTGTTTAAAAAAATGCTTTTGAATAAAGAAACTTTATTTGGTGCCCGTGGGACAAACAACCACCGGCTTGCGGACGCGGAGATCTTCCGGAGTCGAAGGCGGGGACAGTGAAGGGCTGCAAGAGAAGCGGAAAGAGGAAGGCGGGCGGAAAGCGGAAGCAAGCAGGAACCGGGAGGTCCCAGAGACTAGGGAGCGGAAAAGGTCACGGCGGCGCGGGTCACGTTGTCTGGCAGTCACGTGGACAGGGCGGCTTGCGCCCCGCAGGTCCCAACATTCTGTGCGCCTGCGCGGTGCTGGGAGAGGCCCCAGTGCTGGTGGTGGGTGGCTTTGGGGAAGGCAAGGCTGCCAGCGCAGTTCTGCTTTTTCTCTCCAGCCAGGCGGCGGAAGCTTGCGCCTTTGGCGCGTCCCTCTTCTCTTCCGGCGGCGAGGTTAGTGCACTGCCTTACCCTAGCAATTTGCGTGGCCCTGCACGGTGGTCCCCCGCCTTTGCTTCTGCCCGCCCTGAACCGCTCGTGTCACAGGTTTCACCGGGAACTCTATGGTCCCCTGCCCCTAATGGTCCCCTGCCCCTAACAGTGATCTTTGGTCGACTTAGCTGGGAGTTAAAAGCACTCAATCCACAAACACTTACGAAACGCCTTTGAGCCAGTGCATAGCGGTAATTGCAAAGGTAATATAACTTTGAGTTATAGAATTGGAAAATATGTTCCCAAAGATTAGCGCCACTTCACCATTGAATCATAGCCCAGCTGAAGTAGAAAATTTCTTAGTAGAAAATGTGCCTAAGAACTGAGTAGCTGCTTTGTATTTCATACCAAAAAAATATGAGTTGAATATCTATTGTGTGCTGGGCACTGTGGTCACAGGAGAAACGGCATGAACCAAAGACAAATGTCAGTCCTTAGATGCTCAAAAGGGAGAGAAATCTATCCCTACCGCTTCTATTTTTCTTTCTAGCATTGTCACTATTTACTATGTATTGTGCTGATTTACCGTGTTTGTTGTCTGTCACCCCAGTGTGATGTAAGTTTCAAAAGGTAGGCATTTTTGTCTATTTTCCTGTATTTTCAGCAAGTAGGACAGTGTCTAGCGCATGATAGGAATTCAGTTCACATTCTTTGTATGAATTAACTAATTAAAAATACTAGGTATGCAAGTGATGTTAAATGCAATGGAGAAATATAAAGGGGAGGAAAATAGAGAATGGGTGCTGACTGTGCATTTTAAGTGGAGTGGCTGGGGAAGACTTCACTGGGTAGGAGACGAGTAAGCCAAGGCTTACAGATACCCGGGAGAAGAGCGTAAGGAACAATGAACTCGAAGATCCAGAGGCTTGAGTGACTGGAGCAAAAGGAGCAAGGGAAAGACCTGTAGGAGATGTTAGAGTGATAAAGAGCCAGAGAATGCAGGGCCGCACAAGCTACGTTAAGGTCTTTGGCTTTTATTTCAGGCGAAACATGAGGCCATTGTCAGATTTTGTACAAAGGAAAGATGTGATCTGACTGAAGTTTTCAAAGGATCACTTTGGTTGCTGTGTTGAGAAGAACCTGTAGAAGGCCAAGAACAGAAGCAGGGGGCGATTACAATAACCTTTGGGAAAGATAGCAACTTCGACCAGGGCAGTAGCATTGTTGATGGTAAGAACCAGTTGGAATAAAGCCAGTGGGGTTTGCTGATTGATTGGGTGTGGAGAGTGAACAGAAGAGTCAAGGTGGACTCCAGGTTTTGAGCTTTAGCAAAGATAAGGATGTGATTGCTATTTCATGAACGGGGGAGATGGGGGTGGGGGGGGGAATGGGATTTGTAAGAATATTTCAGAAGCTGACTTTGGAGCATGTTACATTTTTTATGTGAATGAGGGTAGAGAAGAATATTTAATATTCATGCATGTGTAAGATGGTATACAAAACCATGAGACTGGTTGAGACCAGGATCTGAGAACGGAGAAATGGCCCAGATAATGAGCCTCGGCTCATCCCGTTTTTGAGGAGTTGAGAAAGCAGCAAGAGACCAAAGGTGCAGTCAGTGGTAGATAAGTTGTCAGTGCGGTCTTCTGGAAGCCTAGAGAAGAAGGTGCTTCCAAGAGGGTGGAGTGATCAGCTATATCAGATGTTGCTGATAAGTCAGGTAAAACAAAGACTGAGAAGTGACCATTGGACTTAGAAATATGGAGGCTTTTGGTGGACTTGACAAGTGGGTTTTGGTGAAGTGGTAGGAATGAAAGCCAAATTGGAGTGGGTTTGAGAAAAATCAGAGTCGAGGAGTTGGAGAAAGCAAATGGAACTCCTCTAAAAGGAAGGGAGCTCAGAGAAAAAGTGTAGTATAGGGAAGGGAAGACAGAGTCAGAGGAGAGTTGTTGTTTTCGTAAGCTGGAAGAAATGAAAACACAGTTGCATGCTAATAGGAATGTGCCAGTACAAAGGAGAAAATAAGTGGCATGGAAGAAAGAGGGCGGAAGAGCTTAATGATCCCTTCCGTAGGCAAGAAGGGGTGAGATTCGGTGTGCAGCTCAAGGATCTGGCTCTAGATAGAGCAGCAGATGAAATGACAAAGTCCGTGGGCACAGAAGCAGTAGGTGGGCAGGTGGTTGACCGCGGAGAGCTCATGGAAGTCCTCTGTTTTGTCAGCCAGAAAGGAAGCAAGGTCATTACTGAGAGTGAAAAGGGAAGAGGAGGCCTTGAAGGTGTGAGGAGAGAGTGTGGAGTGGAGCATAATAGGGACACATAGTTAAGATTGTGAGCAGCATGAAAGGACCCCCTGAAGTGAGTGGTCATGATTTTAAAGTAAGCCCAGATGGCATGCACAGTTGGTTGGCTGGCTGCTTGGCTGGTTGTCTCCAGCCACGTTCAGCTGCAGGAGTCCAGGCACAAATTAGATGAATTATATCTAATTCAGATTGAGGTTATGCCATGCAGGTATGTGGCAGAGAGAGGGGTGCAAGGGATTTGAGGTGGGGCGGGGGAGAGATTATGGCGGTAGACCATGAACTACAAACTGGGTGTGGAAGAATGGAAGTGGGGAGTGAGGGACAGTGAAAAAGCGATTGGATCGTGGAATCGTAGGTCCTGTGTGGGGTAAAGAATTGCTGGAATTGGGTAATAGAGGGAGTGAACATGGAAGATGGGAGGTGATGTGCAGAGAGCAGGATGCTAGAAATCGAGAGTGTAAGGCTGCAGGCTGTGGTGTTGACAAGGCCTCGAGCGGCACTGTCCAACAGAAGTGCAAGGTGAGCCACATGTAGAACGAGTTTTCTAGAAGCCTTAAAAGTAAAAATAAGTGGATGACATTAATCTCAACTTATTTTATGCATCCCAATATATCTAAAAATATTATTTCAACAAATAATATAAAAATTATTGAGATAGTTTACTATTTGTATTAAGTACAGGGTGGTATAAAATACAATGTACAAGAGAAATTTTTTCTTATTTTATTGAGTCACATTTCAAGTCCTCAGTAACCATTTGTGCGCATATGAGCCTGAGATGTGTTCTCGTTTTTAACAAAGCCTGAGTATTTTTGTGTGTTGGAGGCCTTAATTGTGACACCCCTGTCTTTCTCAGCAGAGATAGAAAACACACTTCTTGTTTGTCCTGGTGCTTCACGTAATCTCCGTATGAGGGGAGTCTTTAGAGTTTGGAGGTAAAAATTTCCTAGAAGAGAATGGAAGAATCCAGGTCTGTGTATACAAATTTCTAAAATTTTTTATAAATATATTCTTCAAAAATTTTTATAAATATATTCTTCAAAATCCATTGGTCCAACTGACAGGGAATAGTACTGATTGAAGATGAACTATAACAGCTCATTGGACTAGACTAAAACACAGGATTCCAACTTGTCAAGATATTTTGAAATCAGCAAGTTCTACCTCCTAGGTATCACTGTGACTCATCCTTGTCGTCTTCCTTCTAAAGGAAGGTGGTACAGTGCTGTGGTGACAAGTGTTGTGTTTGGAATTGGAAAAGCCTGTATTTTAATTACACCTCTGCAACTTGCTGGCTGTGACCAGTAAGCCTCTAAACCTCAGTTTCCTGACCTGCGAAATGCCTTCTAGGATAATTGTGAGGGGGGTCGGAACACCTGGTAGGTAGGAAGTACTCAGCGAGTAATGTCTTAGCCCCTCTCCATTCCTTTTCTACGCGTTGCCAAAGATGCATTTCTCAGACGTACCTTTGACTGTGGGAGTCTCACATTTGAAAACTCTGGCATCTCCTACCTACAGAAACTCTTTAGGATCCTTTATGATCTGGCCACTGGCTCGTTTTCAGTCCTGATCCCTTAGGTCTCCCCTGAAATTGGCACTCGTTTGTCAGGTAAACAAAACTGTGTACCTGGGGTGTTTGACTTGCAGATCCCTCTGCCCTGTTGAGACCCAGTTCAAATGTCACCTCTGAATTTGCCCTGCCCACCTCTTACCCCAGATGCTCCCTGCCCTGGGCCCACAGCAATTTGTATTATATATATCTCCATTTTAGGGCTTACTACTTTAGCCTGCCCGTTCTCCCTGCTAGACAGTGAATTCTGAGATCATTGATTCACACCTGAATGCTCAGCACTTAGTGTGTTATTTTTTTTTTTAAGAATTGTTATTATTAATTGCCTCCACAGGCTTACTTTTAAAGAACAAATATTTTATACTATAAAATATTATAAGAATATTATAAGAATAAGGGGGGAAATTACTTATATATATAGCCTGTTTCCTTTGTCTGGAGTGTGTGTATGTTGTGTACCTGTTTCTGCCTGTCTGACATCTGGCACTCCAACTGCCATGCCCACCCCCTGCCTGGAAAGCACCTCCCCCTTCAAGTAGCAGCTTATATCTTCCTAGAAGCCTTACCTGACTCTTCTTGTAGAATTGGGCAAGTTCCTGTGTGTTTCCTGAATACCTCGTAGATAGGTTTTGGTAGGGCCTAGGGCCTTTTCCCAAGTTACAATGAGCAGTTGAAACTTCCTGTCTCCTCCAGGAGACCATTGGCACCATGAGGGCAGGGACCCTGCCCTTCCAAGGAAGCATACCTGGCCCTGGCTCGTTGTTGCCTCACTGTAAAGGCTGAATACATTTTGAATGAAGGAATTTATCAGTAGAGATTCTGTAAAATAGATATGCTAATGAAGTAAATGAAGAGTTCTCATCACTCTCTGTTTCTTTATTGGGGTCCTTATGTCAGTAGCTTTGTAATCTTCCAAAAAGGCCAAAGGGAAAGTAGCAGAAATACTTGTATTTTTTAACCTTGGTGGGGTTTTTGTGTTTTGTTTTTTGCTAGACTTAGGTTAAACTGTATCTTTTGCAGATATTTTTACAGAAATAGGCCTATTAGCTAGGAAAGTGTATTTTTGTTGTTGACACTGTTACAGATATTCCCCCTTTTTCCCCTATTTATTATGCATTTTTGAAACATTTTTTGAAATTTTTTTTTATTGTTGTTCAAGTACAGCTGTCTCCCCCCACCATTCTCCCCCAACTCTCCCACTTCAATCCTACCCCTCCTTTGGCTTTGTCCATGGGTCCTTTATATATGTTCCTTGATGACCCTTCCCCTTTTGTCCCCCTTTATCCCCCTCTCTCCTCCCCTCTGCTTACTTTAAACTTGATCTTTGAATCCTTTTTCTTTTAGCTTGGGATGCAGTCATGTCAGCCAGACTTCTCAGTGCCCTGGTCAGAGCTCACTGTATTTTATCAAAAGCATGTCAGTGCCAAAGAGTCATTCACGGAACAGGAAAACCACCGAAGGAATTTGAGAGTGCAACATGTGGCGCCCTGACGAGAAATCAGAACTTGGAATTGTTCTTTCCTGATAGAGCAGCCGGTAGTCTGCATAAGTCCCAGGTTCTGGAAATGAACCAGAACATACCAAACACGAACATATTCTCTGCATTAAACAGTGCATGTTGCCAAGATGAACAAGTGCACCTTCCAACCAGGAAGTCGGGTACTCGCTGGAAAGTGACTCACAGACCAAATCTGTTAGGTCTTAAGTGGTTTATACAAATATTAGAGAGGCATTACTCATCTACACCAACAGAACCGCTTGTTTCTAAACAAGACTTGCCGCAAATCAAGAGACCACTGAAAGCATCGAGGACCAGGCAGCCATCCAGGACCAACCTTCCAGTTCTGTCCGTGAACGAGGTAAAGATGTGTGCTAGGGACCCTTCTGTCCCGTAATAACTGTCCACTCTGAAGCTATAGGTCGCATACAGCCTTACCGCGAGCTTAAGAGAGTTAGCGACCAGCTCTGCTATTTTTTCATCCAGATCTTCGAAACCAGATAGTAAAACTTGGTCTAGTAAAGGGAATCAAAATCTTAATTTTAAGAATTCGACCCTGGCTGGTGTGGCTCAGTGGATTGAGCCTCAGCTTGCGAACCAAACGGTGGCCACATCGATTCCCCAGTCAGGGCACAGGCCTGGGTTGTGAGCCAGGTCCCCAGTAGGGCGCGCTCAAGAGGCAACCACACATCGATGTTTCTCTCCCTTTCTTTCTCCCTGTCTTCTCCTCTGTCTAAAAATAATAAAATAAATAAAATCTTTAAAAAAGAAAAAAAGAATTCATGGTACATATAAAGACAAAATATAGGCACTTTAATGTAAAAGTGTAGTTTATGCAAGAGTTAGTTATTGGCCTAAGGAGACTTTGAGGAAAGACTAATATTAAATCCAGTTTAGGAGTGGTACTATAAAAAAAACACCCATTTGAAAAAAAAACCTGTAGAAGTTCTTTATTAAATTGAAAATGATTTTTTAGTAGCAGAGCAGACAGGTAAGCGTTCATTAGTCCATGGCGCCAGCACGGGGGTGGGGGAGAAATGGCGTGGTGAGGACAAATCGGAGGGAGGGGAAGGGTTTTACTTTTTTATTCTTTGGAGGTTGAAGGGGGTATTTTCATTCACTTTTACAAGATGTATGGGAATTTGTCAGCTAGAATCACATTTCCCCTCCAGATGATAAATATTCAGGGTCAGGATCAAGCCCTTTGTTAACTTTCCTATCTTGCATTAAACCTAGAACTGTGCCTTGTGCTGAATGAGTGTTCATTAAATTGGAAAGGATGGAAAAGAGGCAAGAAGATCTGTGTGTCTGTTCCTCAACATTAAAAAATGGCAGTGTAGAATATTTAAGACTTGAACAGGCCTGCTCAGTCTATCAGAACACAGGGTAGCATGTCTGCCTGAATATCTCGATTCCGAGTAGGTCCTAAGCATATTTCATTTTGTTGTGTTTTTTTTTTTTTTTACTTCTTTTGAAAAGATGTGCAGACCTTCATTACTCTTCTTCAGGTTATGAAGTTAAGCATTGATTAATGATTTTTTATTTTGATTGTAAGTTTATTTAAATTCTTGTATGGTTTCTCTGAACCCAGGATATAAAGGATGGGAGAGTTGCATGTGTACTGCTCTCACCATTTCTGCTTCCTAGCCCCTGATTTTTTTTATTGTATTGCTTAGATTTGTGATAGTCCATGAAATTCAGTATCTAAGTGACTGAGATGAAATTACATGTAAAAACCTGAACTCATACCACACACAAAAGGAGGAAGGTCAGCTCCCTATTCTTTCTGTTATGTGTAGCAGCAGAGAACATAACCGGGTTTCCTAAGAAGATGCTGACAAGGTCAAAGATGTCCTTTTTTTGTAGTTGTCAGTTGTAAACTATCAAAGAGGCATTATTTCTCTGGGCTGTCCTTATACTTGGAAGCAATTTTCCTCAATTCCATTTTTTATTTTTCTTTAGGATTTTTTTTCTGCTTCCAGGAAAGGATTTGAAGTAGATTTTCAAAATTTAATGCAGTTTCAAATGAGGTGATAAAAGCATTACATTTACAATAGAGCCAACAATCGACGTGAACAGAGAAATAAATGTTACTGAGCACCTGGTGTGAATAACTCATTCAGTGGAACGTGTCGTTCTGAGAAGCCCAATGATTAAAGAAAGGGGGGAATCCTCCTGGGTTATATATTCCTTGTTGTCTGGCGGGAGGAAGAAAGGAAAAACATAAAAATGTCTTACGAGAAATAACTTCATCACCAAATTTGAGGAGTCATTTATATCCTGGGTCCTTTATATAGGAGCCATTATGTAACATAACAGATGTAACTTCACTTGGAGTTTTGCAACTCCAGAAAAAATATGGTGTCTCTCTAAAAGCCCAGAAAAATAATAGACAAACTTACATTTCTGAAAGCCTTTCTGAAGTGATCTGAAATCATATAATTTTGGAACATTATTTTCTGATGATCTCATTTTTCATAGCTGAATACAGCCTTGAGATGTGAGTAGGTACAATGCCCCTGGGGCTGAAGGCTGGCCGCTCTCTGCCCCAAATGCAGGACCACGCCGTCTCCTCATGGGTGTCATGGTGCTGGCGAATCTTTTATGAAGCTTTAGCCCTTCCTGCCCATCTGGACGGAGACAGAGAGGGACTGTCCTTTGTACCAAAAAGTGGGTATGATTTGCCTTGTTCCCCACAAGTGCTTCTGAGCCCATCCGCTTTCCTCTCCCACACAGCACGCACTCAAAAGTGATGGAACGAGGTTCGTTACCCTCTCTGTCAAAATCAGCTCTACCTGGTCCTATTGGCAGAGATCCTGACCTACTGAGATATTCAGCCCCGCTCGCACTGGCTCATCATTTATCATGGCAACGCCCGTGCTGCCGGGCACGTCCTCTCTCTTGGTGGTGGAGCACGAGTGGCAGTTCTCTGAGCTGGCCCGGCCCGGCCTTAGTTGGGACTGCTAGAATGCCCAGGGGTGGTTTTCCCATGAACACCCTGGTGTATTGTAAATTTAACTTGTGGGCTGTTAATTTTCTTTATTAATGAGCTAAAATAGAAAGTATAGGAATGCCTTACAAGTGGTAAGGGTAAAAAACATTCGCAGAAGCTCCGTGTCCGTTATTGGTGTATATGCATGTGCATATATATGTGCTGTATGTGTGAAATGGTTTCCCACCAGAGGTTGCAGTCAAAAAGCTGAAAACTAAGGCCTTGTACAAGGAACACAAAACGTCCACTGGCAGTCTCTACATAACAATAAAAGCATGCATTTCTCCCTTTGTAACGTACGAGCAACATCGCTGTAATACGCTGCGGTTCTTCAGTATAGAATGTGAAAAAAATAAACTTCCCTTTTCAACAGAAGGGTCCCATCAGAGTGTGTGATGCTCTAAAACAGGAATCATATATAGATTTCTAGCCCCATCTGCTGGAACATGTTTTCTGCGGCCAGTGGTTGAGGGGGGAAACACTGAAAATGCTGCGGTTTCTTGGCTTTGGGTTGTTTTGTTTTAACATTTTAAAATAGAAAGGCCTAAATTTAGTTCTTAAGTCCAATGACTATTTTTGGTTGGTTTGGCACATTTATTTAAGCACAAGTCATTGACCCTGTTTTAAAACCTGAAATTTGTGCTATGTGTATATATGTAAAAAAATGCCTAATCAATAGTAATTTATTATTAAAAATTAAGAAGGACATGTATGAAAATGAAAAGCTTCTCACAAAGTTACAACACCTTTAATTAATAGGGGGGAATGCAAAAACAAGACACTCCATTGTCCTCTTTTTCCTTTACTCAGTGGATTTAAACATAGTGTTGAAATTAAAAAGCAAAAGAAATAAAACCATAAAACAGATCTGTCTACCAAGTCAAATTGAAAAGCCTTATGAATCATTTATTAATAGAAGAAGACATAACTTAAACAGAGATTCGTATTCAAGTCTGAGGAGGGTACAGAAAGTAATGTGGAAAGCCATGCATGCCATGTGACATTAGCTAGAACTTTGAGCCAAACTAAATAGGACATGGCGAGAGAAGGAAATGTGACAATCTTCAGAAAATCTGCAAAGAAGATCCTTGGAATGGCTAGGTGAAAAACAGATTGTGTTTTAAAATTTATTTATAATCTGACTATTTGGAGCTCAGAATAAATTTCCTCTTGGAAATGATGATAAAATCCTTTGCCTTGCCCCATTTTTTGAGAGTGCAAAATAGTATAAATTTTCAGCACAGATGGGTCTGGTCAGTATCAAGACAGGGTTGGGGGCTGAAGCAGGTGAGACAGCAGGGAGTGGGAGGGACTGTGCGGGCTGGAGAACCCGGGACCCCGCCTCAACCCTAGTCCGTCGTCCACTCAATCAAAAGATGGTAGAAATGTGGATTTTGTGTGAAATTGCTGTTTACTGTTGATAGTTAATTCAGACCTTAAAAGCACTATGTGAGTCGCCTCTTGAGTTGGGTAGTGCTCTGGGCAACAAGCTTTCAATTCTGGTTCTAGACGCAGTCGGGTTCTGCCATTACCAGTAACGAGGCAAAGACCGTCCACTGATAGCAGTCGGCCTTCGCCCCCCGTCTTTTCCTTTGTGTCTCCCGCTCTCCCCAAACTAAGCATGGCAGCTTGACCAGCTGCTGAAGTCATTCTGACATCCAGCCCGATGTACTGCGCTTTTGCTTAGCAAGCTGCAGGGAATTTGCCGTCCTCAAGAGTAGAGGAAGCCGACTGTGGCCTTCCTTCCCTGCTACGATGCCTCTTAACAGCATTCCTTCCTGTCCGCAGCTTAATCTCACTTCCTGTCAGCTCTTTCTAACTTTATGGACCCTTAGCAGAACAAATGACACTAGCAGCTCTAAACCTTAAGCACGTAACTAAGGGACTTTTAGGCTCCCGTAAGTACCCTTTGGCCGTATCGATCCATGTAATCATTTTTCCACCTTTGTATGGGACCAGGGGAGTCAGCTTAACCGAGCACCACGTGCACTCCTCCCCACATCGAACAGCGACCTCAGCTTTGTGTGGCTTTTAGCTTTTTTAGTTGAATTCAAGTCATTTTGCTTATGAGTGTTTGATCGCTCTTCGGCTTTCAGATTGTGAACGTCCTCGGGCCCTCTGTTAATCCCTCTGCTGCTTTTTGAACCACACGTTGGAGCCGCAGAGCAGATTGAAGAAAAGGCACCGCAGGGTTAGGCCATTTCTTGAGAAAGGGCCAGGAGTTAAGTTGGAAAAGTGGGAGTAAAGAAGGAATTAATGTACTACTTTTCTTGAATTTCATACTAGTAATGGAACAGGCAGGGGAAGAATTTAGGAGCAGAGATGATTAAACTCCAGGAATAAATTTTGATTTAGCGACGCACAGACCTCTCTTGATCAACGATGGGCCAAAGTACCATATATATCAAAAGAATAAAATCACTAATGCTCTGGTCAGCAGATATTAAAAACAAAATTATGAACATGTGAATATTCAGATGTAAGTTACTTGACAAACTTTTTAACCTCCCAGAAATTTTGATGGTTTAATAACTGTAAGCTAAGAAATGTTGAACATTTGTACCAGTCATGGTTCTAAGCAGTTGTCACTGATCAGATTGTTTAAACTTTACAGCAACCCTAAAAAGTAGGCATTATTGTTATTCTGATTTTTTTAATCAAACTGTGCGTGAACTCTTAGCGCCTGTGGCAATAGCTTTTGAATTTTATTGACCACATCCCAAAGTGAGAAACATTTTATAGTATACGTACATAGTGACCGTGTATACATACTTAGACATATCTAAGTGACAGAAAACTTCATAAAATAAAAAATTTATCCTTACCATGAATAGTGTACGCTAGTATTTTTTAAGCTAGTTTGGGCCACTAAACTGGTAATCAGGACTCGCTAATGGGTTGTGACTTACAGTTTGACAAAAACACTGCACTGTGGCGTATTACTGTCCATGTGTGTGCTGTACGGACAGAAACCACGCATGTTTACGCGTCCACACAGACAAGACCCAGTACAGGAACCACCGCACGAACCAAACCCGGATGTATTCTCAGACTGACAGAACTTTGTGTTTATTATCGACCAGTGGAAAACTTTGGGAATTCTCTGTAGACTTAAAGAAATCTCTACTAACACAATACAAGGCTAGGGATAAGCTATTAAGTGACCTCACATAATAATGTTGCTATGAAAAATAGTCATGGAAACCCAGAAGTGGAGAGACTTTTTAAATAGCATTTCATCCACGTGCCCATGTAGTGCCTTCATCCCCTCCATCTTTTTGCTCAGTCTGTGCTTGAAACACTAGCGGTTGGGGAGCGGCTTCCCTTTCAGGGTAGCCTGTTCTCTCTTTTTGGCTAGCAGCAGCAAGCTTTTCCATCTCTTTCATGGATTCAGCTGCAGTCCATCTCCCTGTTGCTACTTTCTTCTCATCCTTAATATACCCCTTGTATGAGCCTTTGAGATGTTTGAAAAAAATGCTAGCTTTGCACAACAGAGCCCTGTAAGGTGACAGCAACCTTTGCAGCAACTCCAGCTGCTTGGTAACCACTGTCATGCTAATCTCTCTGCAACAGGACCTGATGCACTGCACAGCGTTTGCAACAGCGGATGAATATCACCTTGGCACCCTTTCTCAAGATCTGACCTCTCACGGATACATCGAAGTAACAAGCTTGCCTAGAGGTACATCTTGAACCTGGGGCCAAGTATGTTAACTGTGCACTAGAAAATAATTTTCATGTGATACTGTCTTAAATAAGCATTTGTTTAAGTTTCATTTTCTGTTTAAGGGATTGCCTCTTTAAAGGGGTGTTGAACCTCTTCGTACAAATGACATGCAAAAATAAATTAAAATACATTCATAGACAACTTAGTTCTCAGATTAAAATCAGTAAGGTCTATTAAGCTGTATAGCTTCACTTAGGATGTACTTGGGATGATCAAAAGCCATGATACCCCATAGCTGCCACATTAAGAAGCTGCTTTAGTTTTACAGAAGAACCAAAAAGTCAGCCGAAATGTTGGGGAGAGCCTTTTAAGAAAAATTTACCAGTATACTCCAATACTTTAAGAAAATTAGTTAAAAGATAAACACGATATTAAAATGAACTTAAGGATACTAGAATAGTAACGGGAAGGATTCTTGAGAAAATAGTCTGCATTATATTAAAAAATAAGTAACTTGGAACCCTTTGATGAAAATTCATGAATTTACCTCAAAGTAGCAAAAACGGTAGGTTGAAAACCCTCCTACTACAGAGAAAATTCTGAAAAGTCATTTACCCCAGAAGAAGTCAAAATGTCACTGTGTCTTTTCAGCCTTGACGATCTGAACAGACTGTGTGTTCTATTTGATGGCGGAAACGGACATAATTGGCCTAGAAAGCCAGAGCCACGTGCAGGGCCCCGACGATGGAAAATCGTCCTTGGCGGTGGGGCCCCACGGGCCGTTCTCCCGCCCGCGTCTTCCATTTCTCTTGGTGCACAGGCGAACTTCACCCCCGTAGGACTTAGGGAAGTTAAGGTTCACCCAGAAAAGGTGGTTTAGATTTGGCCTCTTCCCCCATCCCCCAGCCTCTACCAGGGATTCTGAAATTTAGAGGCTCCCAATCTTAGGTTAAGATGTTGTATATACTTTTTACATGTTAGTATATTTATTAATTGGTATATTAACATAGTTACAATGTATATTATAGAATATTTATATACTTATAGTTACTATACTTTTATAAAGGTAGTTTCTTATTTGTATATTAATATGTATTTAATAATATTTAAAAGTTAACAGATGACTGCGGTAGTAGTTCTCATAATTAACTTTGAAGTGGTCAGTAGCTTTGTTTCTGTAAATTTTCTGTTACCCACAATTTGCACAATTAATTTAAAATTCAGGAAGATTAGTAGTTTGAGAATTATAAATACAATGGCATTTAAAGGATGAGACCATATTAATGGTTCTTTACATTTTATTTTAAATTAATTTTGTAGAAGTTTACTTCTTGAGCCTCAGTTATATTGAAACTAAGACTTTAATAATTACTAACTGTACTAGTGATTACTGAATCAAAATGGATATGAATGAGCAATTTCAAATAGCACAAGAATAGTATCAAAGGTTGTTGAATGTTTTGTGAAAGTAATTTCTTACAGCCTTTTTGTGTTCATACATTAAATACTTTCAGAAACCGTGGTAGAAAGGTGGACAGTATGTTATGGAGTGCCTCATGGTATATGGAGAACTGATCATGAGTTCTTGATTAAAAGTTTATAGGTGCCTCTTAAACCTTTAATGTGACATAGCTTTTCAGTCGGGTTTTTTAAATCACAGATGCAGCAAATATTTTGGTGATGGGTGTGGAAAATTCTGCCAAAGAAGGTGATCCTGGAACAATGTTCTTCTTCAGGTAAGACAAGAAGAGAAACCTACTGGGACATGACCCCTAGTCAGGTAATTTGGTCTCTAAAGATGCAGGCGTCCCTTCGCTCTAAATGGTAACTGGGCTCTAAATTGGTGATTTAAATTTAGCCTTTCATTCTTATATCTAGGAAGGTTTGTCAGTTTAGGAACCTTCTGGTAAATCCTCTTGTAAAATAATTTTTTAAACCAGTAGATAATCTTTCCCTGGCTTGTCTCGATTTATAAATCTGGATTTGCATTTACCAAGTACAGGTAAAGCATCCTATGTCCCATTCGCCTTCCGTGCCCCTTCCTTATCAGACTCAGGGTGCATGCCCTGCTGTCTTTTCTGCCTTTCCTTTCTTCCCCTTCTGGAGCTCTTTAGCTCAGGCTTTTGCCCACCCTGCCTGTCCAGAGACTTCCCACGGCACCCCTGATGCGCATACACTTTCCCCTTTATTTAAACGTGGTTTTAATATCAAATACTCTATGGGGTAGCTGAGGGGAAGGTAATAAGAGTAGAAATCACTTAGAATAATTTCACATTATCATCACAACACTTCAGAAAGGCCTGTTATTCCCATATTGCAGCTCAGGAAATGGGGGGTCAGAGGAATTAAGTAAATTACCCACAGTTGGGGGACTGACCGGTGGCAGCACAGAACCAAATGGAACTCCCATAGGAGTCCAAACTTTGCTAAAGTTTTTGTGGCCTCTGTCCTTGTAGTTGATGATAACTGGAAGCCCTGTCATTGTGCCTGTTGATGACTCGCCTTCCTTTTGATGTTACTTTGGAGATAATCAAGAGTTCAACCTTTAGTCCAAGTAGAATAGTGTCCGTTTGCCTCAAGTGAGGAATTTGAATTCTGACATGCTCTAGGTCAGAGCCATCCCCTAGAAATACAATGCCAGCCACAGGTGCAAGCCTTGCCTGTGATGATGTTTTCTAATAGCCACATTTTTTAAAATTAAAGAAGATGAATTTAATTGTGAACAATACTAATAATATCATATAATGCCTGAAATTAAATTTAATGGTGTATTTTATTTAACTCAACATATGTAAAATATAATCATTTCAGCACGTAATCAGTCAATGATTAATGAAATTTTACACTTTTTTCCCTAAGAATATGACAGGATAATTTTAATTTCTTTCAATTACAGCTTACAGTCTGTACTATTTTGTATTCTTTTCACGTGAATGAAATTCTACAGTCTTCTTTTCGTGCTAAGTCTTTGAAACCTGGTTTACATTTTACACTACAGCATCTCTCTGTTTGAACCAGGGATGTGTCAAGTGCCCGGTGGCCACACGTGGCTTCCGTGCTCCCGGACACAGAGCCCAGCCCCAGGGAGGGTACACAGTTCCCAGGGCCTCCCGTCTGCCTAGCCGTGGCTCGAAATCAGTGCTCTGCCTGTGGCTAAATACCTCTCAGATCCACATCCTGAGACTGTGTGCTGGCCTGTGGCCACAACTGACTACCTGTTCTCCTGCCTGTCTTCTCAGCCCACCACCAGTTTGTCTGTCTGTCTGTTACAGGCAGGATGATTTTTCAGTAGGTCATTCTGATCACTGTACTCTCCTGCTTAAAATTTTATGGAATTTGACCCAACGCCTTATCAAAGCACAAAGTTCCTTGAGGGGTTGGCTCCTCCCTGCCTCTACCCTGTGTGCCCACTACGGGCCCACCCCCGCAGCCATTCAAACTGCTGGCTGTTTATTCCGGGACGTTGCCACGTCCCTCCCCACCTCTGCCTGTGCCCACGGTGCTCCCTCTGCCGAGTTGCCTCCTGTTGTTCCCTCCTGTGGCCCCTCTGCTGGTCGTTTGGGAACTGTGTCCCTGCGAGGTACATCCAGTACATGTGCCGCATGATTCTGTTGGAACGCTGATCACAATTTCCAGATTGGCAGATCCTCGAGGATGGGAACTAGGCCATACTCATCTTTGTATCCCAGATGCTACGCATAGACCCATGCACATACTAAGTGCCTTGCTTAAGAAATGTCTGACGATTGATAGGAGGGCATATTTTTACTTTCCTTTCATTTCCACCTTTCCTTCCTCCAGGGCAATAATCCAGAGCCATAATTTCCTTTTTTATTTACTGCCTAAACAGCTCAGTATGTCAAACTTCAGAAATCAAAACCAGTTGGTTTATAGTTTTAGGCCTTAAATTCTATCAAAGGCAGAATTAGATGCACAGGGTCTCCTGTGGCTTCATTATACAGTAGTTCTGCCATAAGCACCATTAGGGATGGGCGGCCTTGCCCCTTGGGTGCCTGTGGCCATTTGAGGCTTTAATTTATCTCAGTCTCTTTGTTCCAGACTATTAAAAGCATGAGCCTTCATTCTTTCCTGGTAGCCGAATCTATAGGAGAGCTAAGGCGAGTCTCAATTGAAGCAGGTATGAAATAGTCTAGATATATCAAGTTATATGAGGTGAGACCCAGAAAAACCTGGGATTTAGTTGTAAAAAAAATGTGTATTTATTCTTGCATGTTTAAACTTCAGTCACCTTGAAAGTACTCTCCATCAGATGCAATACACCTATCGAAACGTTTTTCCACTGCTCAAACCAGTTTTTGAACTCAATTGATTTTGATGCCATTTAGGGCTTCTGCCATTTTTGTTTCATCTCTTCCACATTGGCAAAACATTTCCCTTTGAGGACTTTTTTCATCCGGGTTAACAAAAGAAGTTGCTTGGAGCGGAATAGGGAGGGTGGGGCACGGGGGTCACACTGTTTTTTGGTAAAAAACTGCTGAACCCTCCGCGTGATGTGGGCAGGTGCTCTGGTAAATCTCCCATCAGGAAATGGGCAAACACGTTGAAAGAGTCTTCAAAAAAAAATTCACTGAAGCCGAACACAGCCTCTTAAAACATCAGCTGATGCCCTGACACAGATGGGTTCCTTGGAACACTCACCTAGCGGGGGAAGCCTGTATCCAAGGGGCCCCCCCTCTAGGAGGTAATTCCGGTTTTGGGGGGTGGATCTTCCCTCGTATGGTGTTATAATAATAGTTATTCTGAAAACCAGGAGAGAATTTTTGAGGGGTCAGGTTTTATCAAGAGTTCAAAGAGTAGTTCTTGTTTTGGCAAATCTATCTAGGAACCATAAAGTCAAGTCAGTAATAAGTCATATATTTCTTAATTGCATTCAGGACACATTTGAGAAGTTACCTCTAATTAAGCATGGCCTTATGTATAGCCCTAAAGAATATATTCTACCTTTAATTTCGTTGATTCTTTTATTCTTTTAAATCAGGGAAGGAGCTGCTGTGTTCTGGAATGTGAAAGACAAAACTGTAAGTATAAATAAATTATAGAAGTATAAAAATATAGTCTTCTGAAAATAAATTGTTAATTAGCACTCGACAGTCAGAGCCATTGGAACATAAATTAACAGATAGTCCACAGTTTATTTTCTCTGCATTATGTGATACTTATCCTAGCAGTTTAACTTCCAAAGTACATATGTTGGCTTATAAATTTCCTGACTTCTCCATTCTCTGAGCATACACTAATTTTTGGAGAGTCAGAACAATCCTAGCTACACTGTAGACAGAAGGAATATACTCCATACATGATAATCTGCAAAATTAATAATGTACATATAGTTCACGGAAAGCTGGCTGCTCTGAATCTAATTCTTAGATCAGTTTTCTAGAACTTTATCACTCACAGGAAATAATTTCTTCAGAATGCTGATTGAGATCCTAAAGAATCAGGATACTGAAGAAATTTTTTAATATAACCTTTTTTAGAGGTAGCTTGATAATATACATTAAAGCTTTACCATATTTAATTCAGATGTAATTTTACATCTAGAAAAACTACCCAAAGGAAATAATTGCAGCTATACATGATGGATGACATATAGAAAGGTCCAGCCACACATTGTTTACAATAGCAAAATTGAGAAATAACCAAAATACAAAATAATAGCAAGTTCATTAAATGCTATGAATTTAACTAATTTAACTACAACTGTAGTAAATATAGAATATACTACAGCTCTTAAAAGTCAGGTGGGAAAATGTGCCTAGGAAATGGTGGAGATTGTGGTTACAATACAGTTAAGTTAAAAGCATAGGTTACAAAATATACCAGTATAATGGCAGAGCTGGTTAAAAAAATATACGTTATACAATCCCCATTTTACCAAGAGCAAACACATGCACAGGAAGGTGGCTGGAAGGGTTTCCTGAAGCGAAGGGAAATATAAATGATGAAGAAATATAAGCAAAAGGTGATACAAATTGGCTGTTCGAAGTGATCTAAAAGGCTGAGAATACCCAGTGTTTTTAAAGAATGTTCTCAAATGTTTGGATTCGAAAATTGGAGAAACTTTGTAGGAGAGCAGTTTCGCAATATTTATCAGAATTGTAAGTGTGCGTGCCTAGCGGTTCCTAAAGAAATATTCCCACGGGCCCGTGAAGAGAAACACGTAAGGACGCGCGTGGCGACCCTGCCAGAGTGGAGAGCAGGACTCGGCCACCGCGGGTGGACGTTTAGGACGGCTTAGCCACGCCGCGGGCTCTGCACCAAGGGGATGAGCCTGGGGAGTGTGCAGGTGCGCGTGGGGTCCCGTTTCCTGTGAGAAGCAAAGTAAATGGGCGTACATAACACATGCAGGAAAAGTCTGGAAGGCTGTGTGCCGGATATAATGGTGTGGGGGTTAGGAGTTTAGGACAGCAGAGAAAAGACTTGCTTTCTGCATCCACCTCTGTGTTATTGAATTTAAGGAATACAAACAATAATTTTACCGGTGGTTTTCTGTGGGCTGTGAAATAATGGTAATTTTTATTTTCTTCTTTGTGCTCATTTGTGGTTTCCAAATGCAAAGACAAATAATTATCTCTTTCTGATGAGTTTATTATCACAATGAATTTGCCTTTGCCTTAAAAACTAAACAACAGGAGCCCAGACTGGTGTAGCTCAAGTCGATTGAGCCCCAGCCTGCGAACCAAAGGGTCACCAGTTCAGTCCCCCACTCAGCACATGCCTGGGTTGCGAGCTAGGTCTCCAGTAAGGGGGGCGCGAGAGGCAACCACACATTGATGTTTCTCTCCCTCTCTCCCTTCCTTTCCCTCTCTCTAAAAATAAGTAAATCTTTAAAACAAAAAACTAAACAACAGAAGATATGTCATAAAATGTAATGAAAATGTTATAAGCAGTAACACTGTATAATTTCTGGTTAATCTTCCTTTTCTTTTAGATGAAGCATGTGTTGCAAATTCTAGAAAAACATGAAAATCAGCCCTATGAAATTGCATTGGTACACTGGGAAAATGAAGAGCTTAACTACATGAAAACAGAGTAAGCAACTTTTATCAAATTTACAAAAAGCACTTGGAATAAGGCGGTGTAAGTAGTAGAGGAGATCGATGATTTATGAACTGGGAGACTAATTTTAAGAAAAAAGTTATTGTTACAAATATGAAGCCTAAAAATACAGGGGTGGGCACAGGTAGGTTTACAGTTGTTCATATGGAAAATAATACAATAATAAGTAATAATACAAGAATGAACCTTGTGTTTCCCATACTCACAACTGTAAATCTACTTTGCCCATCCCTGTATCAAAAATATTAATGAGTAGACATTACTCTTTTTACTTTCTCAGGCTACCCATAAATTAAAACAAGTTGACAGTATAACCCCAAAACAGTAACTTTCCTAGGCAGCCTAAGTCAGTACAATAGTATGCCTTCATGAAAATGAACCCCTCACACTATTCTAGTAGTTTTCTCTTATGTAAATCCAGTTTCCCCGTTGAGGTATTTTTGGTATGCTGGGAGATGTGGTGAGGGGGGGATCGAGGAGAACCACTTGCAGAAGTGGGGTCCTGACCTACTGTTCCCGGGCAGGGTATACGGGCGGGCAGCGTCCTTGCTGCCGCGCGTCTCGGCGAGAGGTGGAAAATGAAGAGAGGTGTGAGGACGGAAAGAGAAGGCAGTAGGAACCAGGGCGAAAGGCCGTTCTCCTCACGGAGTTACTTGTCTGGTGGGTGGTGGGGGGAAAGCCTTTGTATTAAGGGACAAAGTGATGAACGCAGAGCTTTAGGAACATCAGGAAGAGACCGTTTGGGGTAAGAGCTGAGGAGTAGTAGCCAGTAAAGCTTAACTGCTCGCCCCGTGCCGGGCACATGGCGGCCCCGAGTGCTTTTCATACCTCGCTTCATCGAACCCGACACAAACCCTGTCACTGCAGTTAACGTGCTTTCTGTGTCGCCCAAGGGCACCTGACCAGCGAGTAAGGACCTGGGCCCAGAGTGGCTGCAGTCGGAGTGGACGGTGTGGATATAAACCTAAGAGAAACTACAAAATGAGGAGCTAATAGAATTTTATTAATTATTAAGGCTTATGGCTATAGTTCCCGTGAACTCCCCTTTTACTTATTAGGTACCTAGCCCACCCCCTACCCCCCGACACACACCCCTCCCACATACTCTCCACCTTTTAGTCTAAGGAGAAGGAAAGTCCTTCACTCTTTGGATCCCCGAGTCAGTGGTTTGGTTTCATTCAAAAAGACCATCTCACCTGACCCCCAGCAAGGCGGTTACGTGAGTCCTGCCTGTGACCCCGGGTAGCTGCCGCCTCACCCAGTTCTGTGGCCTGAGCTCCTTCGTGAAGCATCTCGTCAGCTCTGCACTGTTTTCTTATCTTTGTTTGTTTCCCTCCACCTGAGGTCGTCAGAGCAGATTCTGCCTGTCCCCCCGACCTTTGTCCCTGTCTTCTTGTCTGACATCTTTTGGGAAGATTCACCCTGCACTTCTCTGATGTTTACACTCCCAAATTCCCTCCATTTCCCCATCTCCTCAGTCCCTTCCAGAGTATTCTACATACATGTACACCTTAGTTTTTCACAGCTTCTCGTCTTACTCCCCATCCGCACTACATCTCTGTGATTTTGGATTGCACTGTGTGTACACTTTTATATTCAACATTTTTTTCAGTTAACAGTGTTTTGTGATTATTTTCTGTTTCCATTAAATATCCTTCCAAAATACGCTTTACAATTTTTGTTATGTGGGGTACTATAAATGAACCATTCTCCTAGCGAACAATTAGTTTCTTTACTAATTTTTTGCTCTTAAACACTGGACCGTAAAGTTTTTTGTACACAGTCTTTCTTTGCATCTTTTGTTTCCTTAGAATAAATTTCAAGAAGGAATTACTTGGATCAAAGGGAATAAAAACATTTATAAGACTCTTGATAAAATTACCAAAATGCCCTGTAAAAAGATTATAAGGCAGCTTCTTCCAAAAAAAAATTAAAGTGCTTTTTAAGATTTAGAAGTTTCTTTTTGTTTCCCTTTCCACAGGGGGCAGTCAAAACTTCACCATGGGGAAATCAGGTTGAATTCAGAGCTAGATGTAGATGATGCCATTCTAGAAAAATTTGCTTTCTCAAATGCTCTTTGCCTTTCAGGTAAGTTAACACTACTTATCAAAGAAAGGGTTACACGGTTTTCATTTCATCAAAGGAAGTTCAAGTACTTAGTAAAGATTTTTGCATGTTTTCACAGAATATTCAGCAAAGCTTTAGCAATCCTTTTACTTTTTTTTCCCCCCTCCAAGAGAAAAATGATAGAGTATAAAAACAGGTATCTGTGTTGAAGCTACTCATTTCTTATTAGTTGGTAAAGCTTACCCTCTCCAGAAATATTTTTTTTAATTGTTGTTACTACTGCGTTTACTTGCCTCTCCTCCTCTCTGCATGGTGATCGCTGCGTGGTGGTCTCTAATGCAGGCAAAGATCGCCACGCCCTGTGTGATTGGCACAGACCTGGGCATAGAAAAACAACTCTAGTTTTTCACAGAAGTGGGAGAGAGTCACCGTGGCGCAGAGGGTTTTTTGAAATATCCATGCACCTACACAAATCTGTGAAGGTTGCCTAAGATTTTTGTTGCCATCCGTCCGCGCTAGGCTGTTGCTGGTGCCTGGCCCGACCACCCCGGGGCCTAGACCCCTCTAACCTATACCCAGCGCCCCTGTAGGAGTGAAGGAAGGCGGGGAAGCCCAGCACTGCCTCATCTGTGGAACCACCTTATGTCCCAGGGGTACCTCACACTCTCTGATTTCTAAGCCACAATATTGGAGACTCAGGAATTCCACCACATGGCGCTCTCATCTGCCAGCAGGGCTTGGAAACCTGCTTTGTCTCTTCTATCATTTTCCCCTTAGTGCTGTCCTTTATGATACTTAGCTATTCTTAAGTTTCAGTGTCAAGTTTTTAGCACATTTGCATCTTAAAATATTGTTAAAGTGGCGGGGAAGGTACTGTGCAGTTCTGCAGTTTGTATAACCATGAATGTGATGATAAAGAAATGATCCGTTGTGAAATTTTTCCCCCAGTGAAACTGGCTATTTGGGAAGCATCACTGGATAAGTTTGTGGAATCCATTCAGTCAATTCCAGAGGTAATTATACCAGTTCTATGCTTGCTTTCAAGGATTGATTTCTATTTGGGAAAAATACAAGTTTCCCACTATAACAGTATATTTAGAAGTACAAGGAAATAATAATAAACACTAGGAAAGCTATTCTTTAAGAAAAAAAGAACCTCCAGTTACATATAAGTGATGAATAAGAAACTTCATAATTATTTTATTTTTACTTTTCAAGCATAAAATTCAGATTATTTTTCTCTAGTGGTGCAGTATTTTTGACACAATTGAATTAAAGAAAAAGAAAAGCGTTTCCCCTCTAAGGAAGGAGATTGTTACCACTTTTCTTGATTTAAAAAAAGGTATTCTGCTAAATTATGAGAAAAACAGTAGCAGAAAAAATGCATATAAAGTTATATCGGAATTTGAAAATACATTAAAAAACATGTTTACTGCAATTAATTTTGTGTTTATGGTGAAAGAATAAGCTAATTATACTTGGGATAAGAGGCCCAGAATTTTCAGTAAGAGATTAGGAATATACATAGAAAATGCTGGTGAGAAGAGAAATGAGAAATGGAAATACAAAATTTCTACCTGATAAGATCATTTATTTATTTATTTATTTTCTTGGAGTGAGATGACTGTGAGACAGTCATCCAAGAGGAGTCATTTACATTGGATAAAAGTTATGCTGCATCAGAATTTGCTTCACGGTCCTGTTACTTAGTGCAGATATATGTGTATGGATGTATGTTTTTTTTTTCCCTCCCAAATAGGCTTTAAAAGCTGGGAGGAAAGTGAAACTATCTCATGAAGAAGTTATGCAGAAAATGGGTGAACTCTTTGCCCTAAGGTAAAATGTTCCCAGTAAATAAATACATATTCATATATTTAATGATCTCAAGAAAACATTCCTGTAGTTCTATAGTAAAGAGCCAACATTTGCGCCTTTATGGGACTGGCAGCTGTTTTCAGTTCATTCTTTGTAAGTATGGAGAGCTCTTACCCATGAGAAGCTGTGGGCTGTACCAGGACTCTACTGGAGGAAATGCTACATGTGCAGAAGAAGCCAGAGTTAAACCGCATTAAACTTCCGCGAGAGCATAGTCAGTGTTTTTGAAGGTAGGAGGATACATGCTAGCGTTTGGATAATGGGAATTCTCAGTAAAAATATACCACTGCATCATCATGCTAAATAGAACTAATTGCTACAGAAAAGTTACGTGCTGCATTCATCAACTGAGATGCCCCAAGATGCCACCGGAGAGAAGTAATGCTGCCCGTTAAAACCGACACAGGGCTTTCTGGTCGCAGAATCTACACGTTGCACTTGGTGAAATAGCTCTTTCAGTTTTATTTGGATGTAGATTCTATCACATTCTCTCTTGGGCATACAATGTTGAAGGCGTTGACAAGTAAGTCACAACTGCCACCTGTAAGGTATCAATTATAAAGATGCCTCCCACTTTCAGAGATGTTAAAATGTGAAGAACTGTGACTACAAATTGATAAAACATAGTAATGCATCATTTTGAGTAAGTGTGTGAAAAGGTTTCAGTTTATTATTCTCATAATTTTCCCAGGATCTGTGGAGAGTCGTGAACCTTGCTCAGTGGCTCGTCCCCTCCAGTGTATGGGGATGAATGAGTAGAGCTCACTGTCAGTAGCTGGCCTGAGAGTCGTTCTCCACGTTCTCCTCAGATGCTTGGCCTGGACAGCAGTGGTCCTGCGTTTCATCACCTACGCATTTCTCATAGTTCAGGAACCCTAACTCAGGGTGCCAACAAAAATAACCCCATTCGCCAGGAGTGCCCACTGCTGACGTAAAGCCTTGAGTTCTCTAAGCAGCAGGGTAGAGTCTCTCCTCTTCTCTTGGTAGTGCAAGGAGAATTTGATATAGCCAATTATCAAAACTCAGAAGCTAGGACTAAATATGCTTAGGTTTGTGAATAGTTTCTGTAGAGTCATGCTGTTCTTATCCTAAGTTTTCTCCTCTGTACAATGAAAGTGCTTATGTTATTAAAGGGAATGTGGTAAATCGGTGAATAAAAGCACGGCAAGTTGTCTTAGGTAAAAAGTAAATCACAAATTATATATGGTATGATTGCCTTTGTGTAGGCCAACAAAAATGCTTGTGTTCATCGCGATATGTGTGTATACTACACATACACAGGCACACACACACACGTATGCACAGAAAAAGGCCTGAAAGAACACAGTAACATGTTCACATAGCATAAAGGATTGGAGCTGTATGTTAGGATGGGGCCCTACGGCAGTTTTCTGAATTCTTCGCTAGGGTTTTTCCTTTTTTATAGTGAACGGCTATTTTTGTTACTTCTACAACTTGTTTCATTTAAAAGTAAGCTTACACCTGTTACGTAAAAAGAGAAGTTAAGAAAGACTGCATGCGTGCAGGTGTGCATGCACGTGTGCAAACCCTGGAAGGAAGCAGCTAAACTAACGTGGGTTACTTATGGGAGTGGGGGAAGGGAAAGATGGGAATAAGAAGAGGAGTGAGAGTGGTCGATTTTTACCTTTCTTTTTTTTTGAGCCATGTGATTACCTACCCACCAAAAAAAAAGTGTATATTGAACAATTTTTTAATGAAAAAGAAAAGTTTGGAAATAGAAAAAACACCTCTCATTTTGTTTTTAAACTACTTCATAAATAATACTAATATTAAAGATTGAATTAATTTGGTTGCAAATTTTAAAATTCTTTTAAAGTTTTTATTTGTTTCTTAAAAGTATTACAGAGATCAGCAATTGTCTTAAAGCACCATGAAAATAAAAAAATAATAGAGACCACGATTTTTAATTCAAAACAAAATAAAATTTATGATTTTCCTTTCTTTAAAGGCACCGTATAAACTTGAGTTCAGACTTCTTGATCACACCTGATTTCTACTGGGACAGAGAAAACCTAGAACAACTTTATGATAAAACTTGTCAGTTCCTAAGCATTACTCGTAGAGTTAAGGTATGTAATTTTCACTTTTATAGAAAAAGACACATTGTTACCTATGATTTGCATAACTATGTAAAGACAGATTTTAAATTAAGAAATTATATTTAACTGTTTTTGGGGAATTATCTTGACTTCTACTCAGGCCTCTAGATTTCCCCTTTCCCTTCTTGCTCTATGGAAAATTTTCAACTTTTTTGTGTAAAAGGATATTCTGATACTTGCTCTATAGAGTGAGACTGGCGAGAGTTTGGAGGCCTAGTGGCCCATAAGGAAGCACTCCTCAAGTTCCAAACGGGCGTTCATGGGTCCAGAACTGTAATGGTGACAGCCAGAATAGAAATGGATTTAAGAAAGACACCTCCAAGCAAATCAAGTCCTTGGTTATGGAAGTGCAGGGAGAGAGAAAAGTAAGAATGACTGATGTTTGCCTGTGCGTGACAGGGTAGAAAGATGGCAAAACAGAGAGAGGTGGGGACAGGAGGAGGTGAGGAGCTAAAGTTAAAATAAGTTGAGAGCGGAGTAGCAAGAGGACTTCCAGTTAGAACTGTCTCAGGCATGTAGCAGTGGAGAAGCGAAGTGGAGAAGACACATCTGTCAAGGTAACAATGGGAGTGGTAGAGGTGGCCATGCCGGAGGTTAACCGCACGGGGAAAGCAGAGAGAAAACTAAATGGATGTTAGTACTGTGCGTGTGCAGTTTTACGGCATTTTATCACATGTAGATCCATGTAACCTTGCTGTCGAGATACAGAACTGTTACCACACAGGTCTCCCTTGTGCTGCCCCTGGACTGTCATGCCTCCCCTTGCCCACCATCTTGGGGCCAGATGCCTCTGTCAGTTCTTTGCTACATAGGCTTCTTTGTAGAGCGTCTCACAGCTTGGCAGCTTGCTTTGTGGGCGGGGTGGGGAGAGAATGCACTGGAAAGACAGAGTCACAGGCTTTTGTAAGCTAATCATAGCAGTGACATGCCATCACTTTGGCTGTATCCTGTTAGAAACAAGTCGCGAGCCTGGCCCACAGGCCAGGGCAGGGATAACACAAGAGCGTGAACACCAGTCGGCCGAGGCCTTTGGGTGGCACTTTAGAAGCCTACCTACCACACGCACACTTCAGGTTTTGAAAAAAGTGGAGAAAATTTTAAAAGCCTACTTTGTTTTGTTTTTTGTTTTGATTTCGAGAGTATGTTTATTAAAGTAGGGGACAGTGAAATGAATAGAAGACGCAACAGGGGAGAGACTAGGCGGGGCTGCCTTGGCTCACTGGGAAGTCAGAGGCAAGGGGCCTTGGAAACAGGGTCGGGGGTTTTTCCAGGACGAGCTGCTGCCGCCTGTTGCTCCCCTGGTCGCGGGTCTCACAGGGCCCTTCGAGGTTAGGAGGCGCCTGCCTGTAGGGAGGGTGGGCGTGGGCGTGCTCCCGGGAGGGAGAGCGGCCGCATTTTGCCATGGATGATGCGCACCCATGTTTTTGTGCACATTATACACGGGATTATTCTGCCCATGGTGCGTAATCATTATACCCATGTAGAACGTGCATCCTCTTTTTCCCTCAAAAATTTGGTCAAAAAAGTGCACAGTACACATGGGGAAATATGGTAATCACAGCGACACACATCCCCCTCACACTGCCATTGCTTGAGTGACCCCTCACTTCAGGCCTCGGAAGGCCCTGCCACCGCTGCTGGTCTCATTGTCAGTGAATCGACTGCCACTATCACTTGTCCTGGACACAGCTGATTTCAAAAAAGATGTTCTGATCTTTGACCTGGGAGGTGGCCTTTTTTATCTCTTTCCTTGCTGTTCAAGGTGGAACTATTGACAGCAAGTCTACAACTAAGGACACCTCCTTGAGTAAGGATACCATGACCACCAAAAGGTCGGCTGTGTCACGGCTAAGATAAAGCACAAAGGACATAAGTTCGAACAGCAGGGCTGCGTACGCCCCTCCCCCCCACCGCTGGTAGCAAGCTGAGCGTGCTGTCTTTGGGGCCCCAGCGGGTTTGAGATTAATCAAGTCCCTCCATGAAGGGAGTGACCGCCGTCCCTGGGTTACACTTTAGCAGCTGCAAGAGCTGCATGCTGGCCCAGCCTCCACCCAAGACCTATGGAGAAGGCCCTGCACGAGGCCAGCCCGCCCTGGCACCGGCCCTGCGGGGGGCTCTGTCTGTAGCCCCAAGATTTAAAATCGCCTGTGAAAAGAGGTAAAACTGAATTTATTCACAGACAATATGATCTTGTACGTAGAATATCCTAAAGAATCTACAAAGAAGCCACTGAAACTAATGAGGGAATTTATCAAAGTGGCAAGATGCTAGGTAAATATACAGAAAATTACTGTTTTTCTTTATATACCAATGAACAGTTGGAAATGAATTTTTTAAATACTATTTACAATAATAATATCAAAAACTTGAATTACTTAGGAATACTTGTTAATATAAATAAGACTTGTACCCTGAAAACTAGAAAACATGGCTGAGAAACTAAATAAATGAAGATATATTCTGCTTGTAGAATAGAAGACTCAGTGTTATTAAGATATCAGTTCTCCCAGAAGTTCACCTGTAAATTCAATTCAGTCTCAATCAGTATCTCAGCATGGTGGTTTTTTGTTTTGTTTTTAGAACAAACAAGCTGATTTTAAAATGGAAATGCAAGGGGCCTAGACTAGGCAAAGCAATTTAGAGAAAAGTCAAAGCTGGAGGAACTTTATTATCTGATTTTAAGATTTGCAGTAAATCAAGCTACAGCAATCAAGACAGTTGAATATTGGCATAAGAAGTCTATAGATTAATGGAACAGAAATCCAGAAACAGATTTGCACACACCTGAGCAATTACTTTTGATAAATATAATTCAATAACAAGGGGAACTTTTTAACAAATGGTGCTGGAATAATAGCCATATATAAAAAAAATTCTATCCTTCACACCATTTTGAAGTGAATCTGAAACCTAATGTAAAAGCTAAAATTATAAAACTCAGAAAGAAAATATAAGAACAGCCTCATTCCTTAACACCGGCATTCCCTGAAAATCCACTTTAATTTTTCTTTAGGAGCTAAAATTCAAAATTCATTTCAGTTATTTTTATGAATTACATACATCTCTACCACATTCTTTTTGGATTCTGTGTTAGGAACTGGAACAAGGTAGCTAAAAATAGAAGTAGCAGTGTACTCGGGGCAGAGGGGATTGTATGAAGTTGGAGCTGTAACTCGTGGGATTCCCCCCTCCTTCCCTAAAACAGCAGTGAATGTGATCCTTACCGCCAATCATACGATGCGTCCAGATGCGTCCACCAAAGACAGGTGGCTCAGCTCCTAGGCCCACAGGGCAAGGCGTGCGGGTCGGGACCTCTAGTAGATAAAGGCCTGCTGAGCATGACAGACACATGGGTTTGAAGTACACTTCACTTTATGGGACACTTGGACTTTTGTTTCTGAAAACTTAGCATATAACAACAAAAACTTTTGCTCATGGGAATTCCTTTGGCAGTGGACAAATTTCATGGCACTCTCCTCACATTGCACTGAATTTCTGTTCCCAGCGTCAGAGGTGCCCTGTTCTCTTTACTGTTGTCATCCGCTTGGCTTGTTGCAGTCACTACAAGGCAGTGCTCACATTTCATTCCCCAGCCTCTCTCTGAGACGTCGCTTTGGTATCAAATCTGCTTTGAAAACCGAGTTAGGAAACATAGACCTAACAGTTCCCAAACTACATTTCTCAAGAGTATTTTCTTAGCATCCCAAAGGGAGTCAAGACTAGTCGGGTTACATGAAGATTAAGTAGGAATTAAAAGAATTTCCCCGGCCTCACTTTGTTCAACACAATTCTGGCACTATAGCGAATGCAAAAAAATAAAATAAGAGTAAGAACTGGTCCTGACTTCCAGCAAGCTTGCGAATCTTACAAGAAGACACAGAACAAAGAAAGGATGGTGGAAGTGCCAGGAGAAGGTTGTTCTCTGTTTCATTTATTTTTTGTTTGTTTCCTAAAGGAAAAAGTCTTGAGAATAATAAGGCAAGTAGGTATGCTGGAACGCAGTCCCAGATATTTAGGATGGAGGTAAAGTCATTCCATTCAGTAGTTACGAGGTCACTAAGATCAGAGCCGTTACGTGAGTGTAATAAGGGACAGAAACCAGTCGGCCTTGGGTCCCTCGCTGCTGGGTCCTTTGCTCCGGTTGCTCCAAGATCTTGTCATCGATTCTTCTGGCCTCATGCTGCCCCCGCCACGACCAGTCTTACGTGTTTTCATGACTTTTGCTCCCACAGTTCCCTGATAATTTTCAAATATGTATCTCTTAACTTCACATTCTCCTTTACTTTCCAGGTGCCCCCACTTGCCTACTAAGTGTCACAGGTCTCCCACATTGTCCTGTCTCTCAGTGTCCCTTTAAGAGTTAAGTACAGGTGTCACTCACCACTAGAATGTGGGCAGCACGAGACGAGAGACCGTGACTGCTGCCTTCCCTGCTCTGTGCCGAGTTCTTGGCCAAGGCCTCGCACAGAGTACACACAATAAATATTTGTAGCGTTAATCAGCGACTGAGATTCCAAAGTGGCACTCACTGCCTGCTCCCGGAAAGCATGGACCCTTCCCCGTTCTCAGTTTCGGTTAATGGCCGGTCCACCACCTGGCCTCGCCCACCTCGTTGCTCTGCCGGAAGCTCAGAACTCGTGGCTTCCTCTTCTGGCTTCACCTTCTGGCTTCACCTTCCACATCTAGTCAGTCAGATAGTCTTTTATTTTCTCCTGTCATTCATTCATTTACAAATATTTTTTGAAGGTCTACGATCAGGCGTGTCCAAACCTTTTGGCGTCTCTGCGCCACATTGGAAGAAGAGTTGTCTTGGGCCACACGTTAAATACAGCGGGACGCGTAATCACAAAACAATCTCAGTGTTTTAATTAAATGTACGATTTTGTGTTGGGCCACATTCACAGCCATTCTATGCTGCATGCGGCCTGCGGGCCACAGGCTGGACATCCCTGGTAAATCCTGGGCTCGGGAAGCAGGGAGGGATGCCATACTTAGTGACCTCTGCCTTCAAGCCCCCTCAGACTATTAAGGTGCCCCCCACTGCCGTTCCCCCACTTCTCACCTAGACTGTACAGCACCTTCTTCACTGTCTGAACACCTCAGCCAGAAGGCAAATGTGTTTGTCTTACCACCCTGTCTCCTCTGCCCAGCCCAGTATAGTGAATACTAAATACTCTAAGACTAAACAAAGGGCTCGCCATTGCCTGAAGAATAAAGTTCCATTATAGCATGGTGTATTTCTACTGCTGCCATAACAGGCCACCGCTGACCAGCTTAAAGCCACATTACGTCACCATTCTGCAGGGCAGAGACTGACATAGGAGCCCCTGAGCAGGAATCCTGGTGTTGGCATGTGTCAGTGACTCCTTTCTGGGGACTCTGGGTAGCATCTGTTCCCTCACCTTTTCAGCTCCTAGAAGCCACCACCTGCCTGGGCTCCTAGCTCCTTCCATCTAGCAAAGATGGCTGGAGTCCACGCTGTCACTCTGAACTCCTCTGCCTGCCATTTCCACTTCTAAGGACCTTTGTGATTGCACTGAGCCCGCCCAGGTGATCTAGGATTATCTCCTTAAGACCAGCTGATTAGCAACCTTAATTCCTATACAATGTCCATCCTCCTTTGCCAGGTCATATTCACAGGTCCCAGGGATTACGATGTCATTGTCTTTGGGGGGACGTTATTCTGCCTACCACTTACACTGTACACTACCTCTCACAGTTTGGCACTAACTTACCTGGTCTGGCCTCACTTCAAGCCCTGCCTTCCAGATTGCCCACTTTCTAGCTCTACTTGCCTCTCTGCTGTTTCCGCGGCTGGAAATGCCCACCCCTCCCAGCATCGCACCTTCTCTGCCCGGTACCTGTGTAGAACCTGCTTTCCATTTACCACCTCTGCGACGTGTCCCCATCTCCTCCTGCCCCCTCATCTGCGTGCATGTAGCGTGCATGACCCAGGCGACACGGAACAGGCAGTGTGCGTTTGTGGCCAACTCCTCTTGCTTGGACATGACAGAACAAGATCTGGTCTTATTTTTCACCACGTACTGGCTCACACAACAGAACTGGGACAGAGTGTGGGGATAGGGTGCCTACTGCACAGGCCCAAACAGGCATTCGGGACCACTGCTGCCCTCATCATCTCTGCCAGTTTAGCAGCCTTCTTTCCTTCTTAGCGGCGTTCCCTGTTGGACGGGGACAGAGTGGTATGGTGAGAGGGAATCTTGACACCTCACTTGGGCAGCTTCAGAGGATTGGGATAGGTGTCTGAGCCTGCCACTCCCAACTACCCCGCCTACCTCTGGCTTTTAGGGGAGGGTGTCAGGTGGGTGTTGATACCATGGTTAGCAGCGTCATATGGTTGGAAAGCGTGAAAGAGTTAAGTCCCTAAAAGCAGGGGAGGAGGGCAAGGGAAGGGGCTGAAGGCTGGAGAGGTTTCACAGACCGTGCCTTCGAGAATGAAGGGGCTGCCACCATGTAAATGTGTGACTGGGGTAATGGTCAAGTTCTGTGTCATGGGGAAGGCAGTGGTAGAGGCTTAAAGATTCGAGCAGGGGAGTAACATGATCTAAACTGTTTTTGAGCACTCTGATGTCACTGCAAAAATGGAAATCCCCTCCCGCTCCCCCCGCCCCTGAAAAAAACAGACCGTTTTTTAGGTGATGAGTAGCTAGCTGATGAAGGTCTACCAGGTGGCATGACACCATGAGCAGAGGACAGACCGATGCCTCTTGGAGACCAGGATAACTATAGGGAATAGGGATTAAAGGTTTCTGTCCCGAGTGAGAAGATCATGTGACCTCATTTGAGATAGGGAACCCGAGGAGGAGACTTGAACAGGATGTGTTTTAGTTTGAGAAATGCTATATTTTCAGATGCTGGCAGGAAACTCAAAAGGTGTTTTATAGGCAGTTAAAAATTCTGAGAAATCAGATTAAGTATTTACATGTGAGACTTATCAGAAAGTATCTTCAGTGTTTCCTAGAATGTGCGATACACACATGTACAGTAGGTTAACTTAGGTGACGCATGGACCCTGAAGTACGATCTGTTTATTGTCAGGAGAAAGGTTAGTTTGGTTTCAGCTAGGCTTTAATGGTCCTCTACCGTATGCGCCCCTCCCGTCACACGTGTCAGGCTGAGCCTTGTGTAGGCAGTGGTTTTTTCTTCAAATAAATGTTTCTAAGGATGGTCTTCTTTACTAATATAAATAATAGTACAGTTGTCACACATGTACCAGAGTAATAGTGATGGCAGGACAGAAATGACTTGTCGTTTAGGAAGCGTCTACACGAACCAAAGTGCGTAAGGTCATGTAAGAAGCATACGGAACTAGGGGACAAGGACAAGATCGGGACCTTTAGAAACATCTAAAGGCAAGATGAGGTGAAGACTCAGGAAAAGAATGGTGGTCAGAGGTAGAACTTAGTTCTTAGGGAAGGGTTAGCGTCCATTTCAGAGTGCTGTCAAATGCCTGAGTTAACTGAGGTTTAGCATCTAACCAAGAAAAGTTGTTGGATATACTACTAGGAGACACTATGAAGTTTCAGGGAGTTGTGGTAATACCTACAGCTTGTCAGGGCTAAGGAATAAGTTGGATGATGAAGTAGAGGAAGAAAATGTTGGTTCTTTAGTTAAAGTTGAAAGAAAATGGAAGAGTTGAGTTAGTACTTTGGAAAGAGAAGCAAGATAAGGATGAGCGGCATGTTTATAGACCAAGATCAAGCAGCCAATAGGACTAGGAAGAGGGACGAAAAGGGTGGAATAAAAAAAAAAAGGGCTTTGTTCTAAACATTTATACACATGAGAAACTACAGGATGACCATAAAGTCTAGAGACATGGGTAAATATATATTTGTGGTGGTTCTATCAATGTGGTTCCATATATCCTGTCATTAGTAAAGCTTTTTAATGCTCTGTGCAAAATCAGTGAACATGGTGCACTAACACATTTCAAACTCCAAACATGCATCTGTCATTTGTCTCAAATTCCCACTGACCAAACCAACACCCTCAGCACACCCCTTAAGTAATCAGGAAGAATCAAACTATTTTTGAAAATTTCACAACTTCACAATTTCCAGAAGAAAGTGAGCTGCAGAGAGATTAAGAAGGTATAACCCATCAGTGGTCACATGGAAGTCTTAAAGGCTGTGTTCCATGAACCCCCTTCAGCCCTCTTGAAGCAGCATCAGCAGCAGGCAGAACCTCTGCAGTTCCACGGTAACAGCAGCACCATCTAGTGGTGAGTGTGTAGCAGGTCGTGTTAGTGTTTGACCAGTTTGCCAGTGAGACTGGAAGTTTTAAGTATACGGTAATTTTTTTATTTTTTGGTCTTCTTAAGGCCATGCTGAAAGAATCACATTTCAAGTTTGCCTTTCTTTTACTGCTAAAAATCCAAAGGCAGCCACCATAAACCAGGACCCAGAAACTATATTTAGATCTTCCATCAAAATCTTACAAATATAAGAACTTCAGCATGCAAAGTATTTCTTGCAGCTCAATCTGTGCATTCATTAGTGTCTCTAGATGGATGCAGGAGACGGGGAACACTGGCAGGCTACCTTTGGGAGGACTAACGAGTAAGAATTAAATGATTTTTCACTGTAAACCTATTTCAAACCTTTAGAATTTTTAAGTATGTGACCATGTTACTTGCTTAATGAAATGTTTAAGTACAGGACACTTCACATTTTTTAAATTTTTGTTTACTGTTTTCCTAATGCAGGTCATGAATGAAAAGCTTCAGCACTGCATGGAGCTGACAGACCTAATGCGGAATCACCTGGCTGAGAAGAGGGCACTTCGCTTGGAGTGGATGATCGTCATCCTCATCACCATAGAGGTATCTTTTTTATGAAAATAATAAAGTTGACACAAAAAATACTAGTGAGAAAGAGCATGACTTTATTCCAATTACTAAGTCTATTGAGAAGTGAGTTAAGTTTCAAGTGACTATGGTAAATAGTTTGTAAATGCATTGTTTTGAAGTTCCACATTTTTAAAGATGGCATTTAAAGTTCTGGCTATAGATGTATAATGTACAGCCCAAGAGCAGTACCTTTGCCTCGGATCTGCACTTGCCATGAGAAACACAAATATGTACTCTTCCGCCAGAATTCTTCATTAATTGTACCCATGCTTTGCCATGAAATTAATTATTTCACTTTTTATCTCAAGGTAATGTTTGAGCTGGGACGAGTATTTTTCTGATCAAATGACCAAAGGAAACGTATCACTGCAAGACATATTCAAGTTCTACAATCAAAAATAAATATTCACTGTTGGGGGAAATCTCTCATATTTAATAGGTATTTAATTTTTTTTAAATCAAGAAGGTATCTTTTTCAGCTCCTAAATGTATTGCTGCTTTAATAAAAATGAAGAATCTAGCCTTTGGGTCTGTAACACTGACAGTTTGAAAAGAAAATGTTTTATTTAAACAACTTTGAATAAGCTTATTAGCATCTAAGAACTCCAGGCAAAGATCTAAAGCCTAAGGTTTAGATTTTAGACACTACTCATCTCCCCCCAGGTAATCTTAATCATGCCTCTCCCCCTTAAGAAAACTATACAGGACCTCAGGTATGTTAAACATATAGAGTAAGACAGGCATTTGTTGATAGACTTCTATAAACCTGTTTTAGACGGCATAACTTGAGGATGTTCAATGGCACTTTTCCTTTTACTAATTTAATAATTTGTCCCTTCACTACCATAGTTGGTCAAAACATTCTTCCCACAGAAGCATGTATTTTTTTTTCAGTTTCACACATACCCCACAAGTTTTCTTCTCAGGTAGCAGTCTTCAACCTGAGGCACCTATACCCCAAGGACACCTAAGGCTTTCCAGTGAGAGTGTGGGCATGCAGAGCCCAAGAACTGGTTTCTAGACCCGTTAAGTTCCACATGAGCAACCCCATAAAACCGACGTGCTGCGCGTGCACGCCTGCGATCGGAGGAGCAAGCCTGGTCTCCTTTCCCATCTTCCCTTCTCGCACTGTACAGAAGGCATCTCTCCCCCAGCGTGCATCTGAGTTTGGTCCATTATATTTAAAAACCTTCAAGTATATTTAACCTATATTTTTTTAAACCTTTGGGAAGCAAAGCAGGACAGTTGGAAATACTGGTCAGTAAAGCCTCCTCTAACTGAGACCATGTTATCCCCTATCTAATAAGAGGAGAGCTTACATAAATAAATAAAACTTGACTCCAAATACCAATGTGTACAATTTATGGCTCAACTGTATTAATTATAACAATACAAAAAAAAAAGCATGAACATTTGGTGCCTTCCGGTCATGACAAATTAAAATATAACATACAAATATGTTGCAAAGAAATAAAGATAAGCATTTTAAGCATAAAAACTTATTAGACAGCATTTTGTGGTGTAAATTTAACCAATACAGGTTTTCACGGAGGAAAAGGAGTAATGTTAAATTTGAATTGTTTATGTATGTTTAACTGGGTCATGGTGGACATCAACTAATTATGGTATCACATTCCATTAAATACATTAGATGCAATAGCTTTACTCTTAAATACCAATGTTTATCACACATCAGAAATTACATCTTTTTCAACTATTTAAATTTATGATAATAGCTTCAACATAAGTTACAGAAAACTTTAAAAAATTTTTGCTATAGCACAACAAGTTTGTTTTCAAGGTCACAACTTCTGTAAGAACAAAATGAGCAGGAAATCATACCAGAATGCTGAGAGCCTAAAGCATTTCAGTACACTCATCGCTGGCTTGGGAAGCACTCCTCAGTGTATCAAATTTCCATCACTACTGACAGTATACTGGTTAAGACCAGTGTGGACTTTGAATCCTGGCTCTTCCCAGCACTTAACTAGCAATGTCACCTTGAGCAAATCACTGAACCTCTCTAGGCCTCACATGTAAAATGGGTTTAATAACAGCACTATCTCAGTCCAAAATCCATGCATGACTTGAGATTCGCTGGAGGGCAAATCAAACCTCCAGGACCCCCCTTGGGTCCACAGTTCAGAAATATGACTGAGCGCTAAACACAGACCTCAGTAACTCCTACATCCGAATGGATGGAGCGGTTCATTTAAATGCAAAGCGGGATTTCCACTGCCTCAAAGGCTTCTAAACCGCAGCTTGTATACACCTAGCAGCTGCCAGCGGGCTTCCTCAGTCTTCCAGGTGACTGCAGCATTCAGAGGCAGAAATGTTTCTCCGTACAAAATCAATATACTGTTTCTAGTATTATCACTTTTTGACAAAATAATCATATTCACCTGTTTTTAATTACTGTCCTCTTTCTTTACCACTTAAAGAGCAGTTTTTCCAAAGTATGGTCCTCAGACCAAATGCCTGCACAAAAAACAGCTGCATGTCTGTGATTCCTGAGTCCAATGCTCTATGATCAGAACAGGAGTCAGTAACAAATGTGGAGTTTCTAGAGGCTGCAGTTACAAACCTGTTTTACAACTCTCAAGAGATTCTTCGGCTTACTAGACTCCGAGAACCACTAACTCACAGCCTACTGTTTATACAATTGTAAGTAATTCATTAGCACCCTCTTGTTCCACTTAATGTACCGAGTACCAAATCTCAGGGCCTCAACTCTTCTCTCCCAACCCAATCTCCTCATTCTCTCATCTCCCTGCTTTCACAAACTGAGTGTAATTGATGTGCAGGGAGGTGATGAGAAGAAGAGGAATTTTTTAGAGTACCTCCGCTCCAAATCTCGACTTTCAGCTTCCTCCACTGTTTCTGAATTGGCCATTTTAAGGAAGATTTAAGGTCACTATTATAAATTCCCTTTCCTCAAGAGGATTAACATGATTGTTCCTGTAAAAACAAAATGTTTCAACATCCCCTAGACTTAAAATAGGCTGGAAGGCAGGTATGTAAAACCTACTCACAGAGAGAGTCATTCTTCTATACAATTACGACATGTTACTTCTTGGCTCCAAGATACAGTGGTCATGACAGCAGAAAGGGCCCCTACTTTCATGAAGCCTATATTCTAATTAAGGCAGCAGGAAAACAAGTGACTAATCTGATAAAAGGCAGACATGCTCTATGAAGCAGTAGAGAAGTAGTATGAAAAGTCAGGAAAGGGGAACACGATAGTTAACTTAAAGTTTGAGGTTTAGATACAACTACCTGAATTTAAAAACTCAAAATAGCATAAAATAAGCATAAAAAACTCTAGGTAAGTATAAATATATTAATATATCATATTAATATATTAATTATTAATATATTAATATAATAAAGGTATATTTAAATATGCCTTTAATTTAGCTTCTGTAAGACTTGGAAATTTATGTACCATAACAGAACAATGTTTTTAAAATATTGCTAATATAAAAATATGGACTGCCCTGACTCATGTGGCACAGTTGGTTGGGTGTCATCCCTCAAGCAAAATGGGTCACCAGTTCGATTCCCCATCAGGGCACATGCCTGGGTTGTGGGCTCAGTCCCCCGCCCGGGCACATGAGAGGCAACCATTTGATGATCCTGTCTCACATCGGTTCCTATCCCTTTCTGCCTCCCTCCCTCCCCCCCTTTCTAAAAATAATAATTTTTTTTTTAATACAGACTACAGTGTTTCTTGAACTCAACATTGATGTGATTCCAGTCAAATCTACACTTAACACTAGTCCCTGAACTGAAGGTGTTGATCCTAATCTGCCTTGCGCTTTGAGTTCTGCTTCCCTTAGAGATTGTGACTCTTAAGCACCTTGACGGCAAGATTAGCTGGAATACTTACCCGGTGGTTGATTAATGAAATCCTCAAACTTCCTTTATGGAGCGCTTTCATTTTCAGATCCTGGGTTTCCTGGCACAGAGGTTTACCGGAGCAGCCAGACTCAGTGCTAAACAGGGGAAGGCCTGGGCAAAGCAACCAGCTAGTTAGCCTATCTTCAGAGCACGTTTTAGGAATTAATGTTTAAACAGCCACCTTTTTCAAATCAGGACTCTGCTGCGACCCTACAGATAAACCACTAAAAACAGGAACCTCCTCTACCAATGATCAACCCTCTTCATGAAGAATAACAATCTGAGATACACAAACACATCAGAATCGTTAACAGGGAAGTAGTTTTCCCCTGTAGATACTGTTTCACTTTGAAAACTCCAAACAGTTCTATAAACAAAAATTCAGGTTCACATTTTATATATATATACACATTTGTTTTTTTAAATTTTCATCCGAGGATACGTTTATTGAGAGAGAGAGACACGGAAACATTGGTGGGTTTCCTCCTGTACATGTCCCAACCAGGAATCTAACATGCAGCCTAGCTATGTGCCGCAGCCTAGCTATGTGCCCCAACCGAGGATCAAATGGTTTTAAGAAATAGTATTTCAGCCCTGAGTGGGGGTGGCTCAGTGGATTGAGCACCAACCTGCGAACCAAAAGTCACCGGTTCGATTCCCAGTCAGGGCACATGCCTGGGTTGCGGGCCGGGTCCCTGGTGGAGGGCGCACAAGAGGCAACCACACACTGATTTTTCTCTCCCTTTCTCCTTATCTTCTCTACAATAAATAAATAAAATCTATTTAAAAATTTTAAAAAATAGTATTTCAAAATTAAATTTCTTTAAAAATCCGTGATGACTACTGATACATGTTACTACTTGGATGACTCTTTCACTCAACTTGGCTGAGAGAAGCAGCCAAGCTCAAAAGACTACATATTGTATGATTCCATTTATATAACATGCCAGAAAAAACAAAACTAGGATGCAGAACAAAACAGTGGCTGCCAGGAGGAAGGGGTTGGAGGAGGGTAAATATATATAAGGACAGCATGAGGAAGTTTTTTGAAGAGAGAGAACTGTCCTGTATCCTGATCTGTAGTGGTGGTTACACAAAAGCATACCTATATTAAAGTTCACAACTATACACTAATCCTAAAAATTTCTTTTAATCAGTAATTATTTAAAGTGTTAATGATCCTTATCATTTAGTGATTGTGCTAAGCCCCCTTACATACACTTTCTTATTTATGCTCACAAACCGACAAGATAAATATTATCCCAATTTGAGTAAAACAAAACAGGCTCACAGCCTAAATAAAAGTAACACGGCCAGAGCCAAACAGCCTAAGGGACAAAGCACGATTCCAACCCTAATCTGACTCCAACACCTATATTCTTAACCACCGTAATAATATCCCGTCCTCTCTCCCTTCTACTCATAAACACCAACCCCTCTCCTCTCTCAGTGACGTCAGGAGGCTAGGTTTCCTCATCCAATTCCTAGCTGAACACACTACAGACAATGTGAAAATGTGCAGATAAGCAAAACATGATTCTAGAGCAGTGACTTTGAACCTTTTTCATCTCATGGTACACATAACTACTAAAATTCTGTGGCACACCAAAAAATACATTTTTTGCCGACTGACATAATAGGTATAATTTTGACTAACAAAATAATAATAATAATAGTAAAAGTAATTACCTACCCTTTTTTCCGGAGTGACTTTAAAAAATCAGGTGTCTGTACTTGTACATAAGGATTTCTGGTACCGAAAATTAACCAATGAGATGCAATCTTATGTGACATGATCAATAAAATGCACCTCTATTATATGACCTACGTATTTATGGTTCAGAACAGGACATTCATACCAGAAAGCTATTGTTGTGTTGGCTGCTGTCAACACCATAGCTGTCATTTTTTTATCTGACAATCTAAGGAAAAAGAGGTCAGTGCCCCTCACTACATAGTCAGATATTGCATGTTTTAAAAATTCTTGTGGCACACAGGTTGAAAATTGCCATTCTAGAGCAACACTGTCCAATGTAACTTTTTGTGACAATGGAAATGTCCTTTAAAATCTGTGCTGTCCAATATGGTAGCCTCTAGTCACATATGGCTATTTAAAGCACATGTGACTAGTGTGACATTAATTTATATGGCCACATGTGACTACTTGCTATTGCACAGCACAATTCTAGAAACGTAATAAAAGAGCATGCATGCCAATTAAGAAAAAAACAACTTATCAAAATATGATGGCAACTCCCCAACAATAAAACAATGCAAGGTAGACGTATACTGAAGGAGTAAAGCTGAGAAATGCACAGTGCCCAAACACATCATAAAACTATTGAAATTCCACCTTTCGAACATCTCACCCAGCAAGATTCAGTTTAAATATCAACTTCATTTATACTACCAAGTGTAAACTGTATATTAAGAGGCAGTCCCTATCCATAAGGAGCTTACAGCTGGGTACAGGGGATACAACATATAAGCAGACAAGGAATAAGTAGGAAGAGTAATCACTTAAGTATATACAACCATGCTTTAGGGCAGAATGGGAACTGTCAAGAGTCCTGGTGGTAAGAGAAACCAGAAAGCAGTTTAAGAAAAAAGGCAGCCATTATCCAACTCTTTAGTAGCAAAAGTGTAAGATAATTTACTGTATCTCCACCTATTATGCAGAGAAGACTAATGGATTTAAAAAACAACAACAAATGAGGTAGACCTCAGAAACTGACCCCGGCTTTCCTCATACTACCAATGCCAGGGTCTCATCCTGCTCCCTGTAACCATCAATCCAAAACTAGGCTTAGAACAAATCCTTCCAGCCCCAGTTTCCATAAAACTTTCACAGCAGAAAGTAGTATAGTTTTCTTTACACTCAAACCCTGATTATCTTTAAATTATAACATCTCTTAGGTCCTGGAAATGTGCTAATTGCTATAGTTACACAACAGTACAATCTTATGGTCAGCATATGGATAGCATCTGGAGCTAACAATAGGTAGTTTGAATTCATTTATTAAGTCCAGCCCTGGCTGGCATGGCTCAGTGGACTGAGCGCCAGCCTGCGAAGCAAAGGGTCACCGGTTTGATTCCCAGTCAGGGCACATGCCTGGGTTGCAGGCCAGGTCCCCAGTAGGGGGCGTGCGAGAGGCAACCACACATTGATGTTTCCCTTTCTTCCTCCCTTCCCCTCTCTCTAAAAATAAATAAGTAAAATCTTTTTTAAAAAAAGGTAAGTACAGGAAATCCTTGAACGACACAGCTCTGAACTGTGCAGGTCCACCTATATGCTGAATTTTTTCAGTAAATACAGTTGGCCCTTCATATCCACGGGCCTCACATCAACCAAGAAAACCAGCCATCTTTAGATTCAACCAACCATGGATCAAAAACAGTATTCTTGCATTTCCACAGCAGTTTCCCAACCACGGATCAAAAATATACTTGTTTTTCAGCCGTGGCCGGTGTGGTCCAGTTGGTTGGAGTATTGTCTGTACACCGAAAGGTTACATGTTCGAATCCTGGTCAGTGCAAATACCTAGGTTGCAGGTTCAATCCCCAGTAGGGGCATGTATGGGAAGCAACCAATCAATGTTTCTCACATCAATGTTTCTCTCTCTCCCTTCCTAATATCAATAAACATATTTTTAAAACATTTTTTTAAGTATTGTTTTCAACATTAGTTTGGTTGAATACACAGATTTGAAGGTCCGGCTACAGAGTTAGAAGTTTTAATCAGCCCTGGCCTGGTGGCTTGGTTGGTCAGAGCGTTATCCTGTACACCAAAAGGTTGCAGGTTCAGTTCCCACTCAGGGCACATTCCTAGGTTGCAGGTTCAATCCTCATTCATGGAGTATGTGGGAGGCAACCGACAGATGTTTCTTTCTTACATCAATGCTTTGAGCGCTCTTGTCCCCTTCCCCTCTCTAAAATCAGTATAAAAAACTTATTCTCAGGTGACAGTTAAAAAAAAAGTTATAATCAGGTTTTAAACTAGGGAGAGAGAATGTCAGTACCCCTGACCCCCATGTTCAATTGTCAACTGAACATTTTTGGCGTCCTCAAAAAAATCAATAGTGGGTAGGGGAGATGCTGATGTGAAGAGTCTACAAAGTCGTAAAGACATCAAGCACTATCTGCAGGACAAACAAGTTGAAAGTATAACTATTATTACACAAAAGCTTACAAACTGGAAGACTAGAAAACAAATTATGCCCTGTAACTTCTTTAGAGAAGATTTCTTAAAAATCAGCCATTTTTCTCATCTTTATTTAGCACAGGTTATTCATGACGAAAGTCAGATAAAAATCTATTTTTTCCTAGAATGTATGGCCAGGGGCGAGTTCAATACTTCACTTCTTTTGGCCTGCATTCTCAGATTTAAGATTCAAGAGAGAATACGGATTGATGCCTTCAGAGATAACAATGAAGTAACTATAATTAACGATAATTACTTACAGACTGGCTTCAGCAAGGCTTCCAACTCAATCCTAATTCATCCATAAACAAGAAAAATATAAGAACTTCGGTGACTATTAAAATATGTCAAATTCTCTGATACTCCTCCCCTTCAAGACATGGAGCTTAATAACTTTCCCCTTGGCCTTAGACTGGCTTTAGTGACTTGTTTCTTTTTTAACCCTCACCCAAGGATATGACCACTGCTTTGAGAGAGACAGAGACACAGAGGCACATCAATGTGAGAGAAACACTGACAGGTTGCCTCCGGTACGCACTCCAACCAGGGATCAAACCGCAGCCTAGGTATGTGGTCTGACCAGGGATCCAAGCAGCAACCTTTTGGTGCAAACGACAACACTCGAAACCAACTGAGCCACCCGGCCCAGGCGTGACTTGCTTTTAACTAACAGCATGTGGCAGTGGTGGTGTGGCTTCTTCTTTCCTCTTTCTTGGTTCACTTGGAAGCCAACCACCACCATGTTGTGAGGACACTCAAGCAGTCCAATGGAAAAGAGCGGAGACCTGCCAACTGCGAGAAATAACCTGCTGGAGCGTGAGCCACCTCCGAAACGGAGCCTCTGGCCCAGTGAACATCTTGAACATCCTAACGTCATGAAAGACCCTGACCCAGAACTACCAACCTAATTAAGCTACCCCCAGATTCCTGATCCACAGAAACTGTGTGAGATAAACAATTTTCAAACTCTGAACCCTGACCCATCTGTGATCGATGAAACCTGCTTTAGGCACCACAATCAGTTTTTCAAAATGAACTAGTTAGAAAAGACAGAAGAGTATATAACTGGTAACAGGTACTAACTACTTCCTAAAATTGTTTCAATGTCACATATATATGTATACCAGGTAGTATAACAAAATATATTTCTTAGAATCAGTAGTGAAAAAGTTTGAAACCCACGGCCTGCGCTTAGGTTTAAGACAACACGTTCCCTAAAGTACAGGGAATCTTTGAGGGAATGTGGTCTCAAGGGCAACCAACTATAAAATAGGCATTTTCTATAAATTTTATAACCAAACCAATGAAATACAAGACACTCTCAAAATACATCTTTTCCGATTCACATGTTACGCTTGATATAAAACACAAAAGGCATGGCAGACATCTAAGTCTAGCATGTAAAAGCATGTTTTCCAAATCTAAGACACTACCCATAAAATAACGTAGTGAAAAAGCTGCCCTGGGACCTGCCCACATTTATTATTTCCTCTATTACTTGTTAAAGGAAATTCCACCTTCAACCTGAGCACACACACTTACGAATTTCTGCCAAAAAAAAAAAAAAGTTAAGTACAGTATTATTAAATAACTTTCTGCCCACTGTCCAAGTCTCACTGGAACTGTCTTCTTCAGAACACAAGCAAGCACATATTTTCCTCATGCCTCAGCATAACATATCAAAACTTTCAGCACTCCAAGAGTTTGCAGAATATTTATGTATAACAACTTTTGATGAATCCACTCAGATTATTTCCTTGCACTGTGGTTTCTTTGAAAATGTGTGAAACTATTTTTGAACTCCTAATTTGCCAAATGTATTTCCAAAATGCAAAATAAATCAGTGCATAAACACTAAACAGATGATTTAACGTATTTTTCTTATTACTTAATTCAGGGCATTTATGGCTCTCCCACCACCAGACTAACAGCTTCCCTTGGCCCTATTCTGAAATACACAACCTAACCCTTCTTGCAAGGACTAAGGTTTTCTCCCCAGCCTTTGCATATGTATCCATCTAAATATTTCAACTTCAACAAGCTGCAGAAAGTAGATATAATCTGTATAGCATTCCTTATGATGCTATGACATGATGGCGACTAAAAGCAAAATAATTAGCATACATGACAAAATTCAAATATGCATGCCTATGTTTTGAGAGAACTAGCAGCTCCTGAAGAGAAGGCTAGATTGGTCCTTGATGGCATTTTCTCTAGGAATGAAAACTCTAGATTGAGTTTTAGGAATAACCCCCTGGGTCTATTTTTATACAACTACATGGAGTACAGTACTGAGAAACTATTTGCTGATTTTAAGAATAAGCACAGTTTCTTTGACTCAAAGCCAATTACTCTAAACACAAAGGCAAGTTTCTACCCAGTGGCTTCAATCTTCGACTTCAGCATTAGTTTTACCCACTTTTTTCTTTGGTTTCCCTTAAATCAGTTCACTCTCCATGTGAGCACTCACTCCATCAGACCAAAAACTTCAGAAAGTTCACAGTCAAGGTCTAAGAGAACTAAGAACCCAAAGATACTTAACTATGACTTTTCTACCAATCAAAATCACTGTAGTTTCCTAGTAAGATGAAACAGATCTCAACAACAGAGACAATCCAAGAACCCAGGCATGCCAGTCTGAAAGCCCACTTCGATGTTTTAGTGATAGTGCACTAGAAATACTTGTCAGGGTCAGAATTTGGTCTTGCAAGCAGACATTTAACCACTCAACAAGTCATATATCTAGCTGATCAAAAAACAAGAAAAGTTCAAGGCAGGTATGCACTAAATCTATTACTCACTTTGGACTACTATAGTTACACAGCTGCTTATTCTGTATTCAAAGAATTAGTCTTCAGTAGCCCCGGTACAACTAACTAGATTACTAAATCAAACTCAAGAGTTTTAGAAGGGACACCATTGTATATTAAATTAACTGTCTTAAGATAGCAAGTTTGCCTTAAATATTTGTGAACTATGTGCCAGGGCACTGTGCTATGTAAATGAAAATGGGTTCAACATCAAATCAAAGACCTGCATAACCAAGGTAACATGCTTTTAAACCAGAGTACCCTGGAAACTGCTGCCTCCAATCTCTTACAAATCAAGCCACATTCTTTTTTGAGTCTTCAAAATACTATACATGTAAAATAAACAAATGATTAAACCCAGTTCTCAAAGGACTAGCGTGTGCTTCCACACATAAAAATTTTATCAAAATGACAACCGCACAACAGTAAACTCTATTAAGAATAACTATCAGAGAATCTAAGTCCCTTGCCTGCCCTGAACCGTTTCAGGACCTCCCTGTTAAAAGATTTCAGCACCTCTAAATTTACAGAATGGCCAACTCTGGAATCCACTCAAACAGCACCCCAAAAGCCAAACTTAACAGGAGAGCAAACTGTTCTTAAGGAACATGCTTTGCAGACTATCGATATTTTTGGACGCAAGCTTCGAAAGCTGAAACCCAATTACTGAAACCAATACCAATTCAAAACTAACAGAAACGTTAGATCACACTCAACTAGTCTATAAATTAGCACCTGTACCTCTAGACACAGCACACACAGGCCATTTCTACTTCAATATGGCTTTTCGATTACCATTGGTGATAAAAGGTATTCGTGACCTATAATTATCTCCCTAGTTCTCAAGTACACTCTATTCCAAGTCTTAAGGTTAAAACTTATGCTAACACCGGAAGTCAAGGGACAAAAGCATAGGCCCAGAGATGTCATCAAGCAGAGGCTCGCAGGATCCGAGCAGCAGTTTCCCATCCCTTCCGTGAGGATCTCCAGGGTCATCCTACCTAAACACTTTATGTAAACACAGGGCTTATGACTCAAGCCTCCAGCCCCAGTAAGTGGAGAGAAGTTTCCTTGCTCGCCTCGGCTGCACATGGTTTACAGAAGTTTGGCTGGAGCAGAGCGCGGAGCCTGGGCGGGAGCGGCAGTGTAGTCAGTGCTGCAGGCGGCGGCGACGGCGGCGGCAGAGCAGCAGGAGGCGGAGGCGGAGGCGGAGGCGGGCGGGGGGAGGGGAGGCGGCGGGAGGGGGGCGGAGGGGGCTCTTGCCGCCACTGCTCTCTCGCCGCCTCTCCCCCCCGGCGGGAGCCGCTCTCAGCCTCTTTGCACTAGTCGCTCCGCTCTCTCGGTCATGTGACCTTAACGTAACCGGACAGGAAAAGCCCCGCCGCCGCCGCCGCCGCCGCGCCGGAGACACCGACCGCGGCAGCAGCGGCAGCAGCAGCAGCAGCAGAGAGAGGGAGAGGCGGCGGCGGCGGGCAGAGCGCGGCCAAGGCTGCCCAGCGGTGCCTCTTCCACACCGCCCCGCCGTCAGCAACACCGGCGACAGGTAAGCACGCACCGCCTCCGCCTCCCGGGACTGGTGTCCACGTGCCGCCCCCGGCCCGGGCTCCGGGAAGGCGGAGGGGGGGGCGGGGGCCACCGGAGCTCGCAAACGGTTCCGGCAGCGACGGTGGCAACAAAGAAGTCGAATGACCCCCGTCGCAGGGCTCCGGGTGAAGGCAGGCGGAGGGCCCGGGCCACACGGGGACCCGGTTCTGGGAAGTGAGGGCAGGGGCGCCCCTGGGAGCGGCGGCGGCTGCGCCTGGCGCCGGGGCTCTGGCCGCCTGACAAAACCATCCCACGGAGCCAGGCGGCGGCGAGTCGGCGGCGGCTCCATCCGGGGCTTTGCAGGAGGGGGAGGGGACGGAAGCCGAGAGGGCGGGCGGCGGATCGGAGGAGGGAGGGAGAAAGGGGAGGGGGCGATTCGCGTTCCGTTCCCCGTCGCCGGTCCCTCCCTTCCCGCCGCCTCCGCGAAGTGCGTCCTGAGCGGCGGCGGCCGGTGAGCGTCCCGCGCTGGAGCCCCAGGAGGTGGGCCCGTCAGGTGCGTAATCCTTCCGACGCCTTGCCGCCGCCTTCTGCTGCTGCCGCCGCTGCTTCTTCGGCGGCAAGGCCGCGAGCTGCGGAAGTGGGTTTGGGGGAGGGGAGCGGGGAGGGAGGGGGAGGGGAGGGATCCGGTCCGACCGGAGCAGGCCCGGCCTCTCTGGCGCTTCTCCCAGCTGCAGCGGCTCCTACAGCTGCTGCCGCTACTGCTGCGGCTCCGCCTCCCCGCCCGCGGGCGGGGGCGCGCACGCGCGCTTCCGGCCTCTGGGTCTCGCGCTGTCTCCGGCTCTCGCGCGCGCTCTTCCCCTCTCCTTGTTTGGCCACCCTCCGCCCCCGGCGCCGGGACTGTTGCGCCGGCCGGGGCGTTGCGCACGGCGTAGGCGTCGGCATTGTGTTAAACTCCGCGGGACTTGGGGCGAGCGCGCGCGCGCACGCGGGACGGCGCAGCCTGAGTGCGTCGCCCCACCCCTCCTTTCCTTTCAGCCCCTGGGGAATAGGGGCGGGCCGGGGTGCGCGGCGCCTGTCCCTGCGGGCCCCCTTGAGTCTGCTTGGCCCCGCCCCCTGGGTCTGGGCGCGGCGGGCGGGGCGGGCCGGCCCGGCGGTTGGCCCACTGTCCCACGGGCCAAGGGAATGTACGCCTTCCTGGGTGCTGCGTAGGTCGCTGGCTTCGGCCGGGACGGCGGGTGTGGGCGCCCCGAGCTGGAGGTCTCGGGCTTCCGCTCCACCGGCTATGTGCGCCTCCGATAGGGCCCACGGCTACGTCGTGGTTTCTACCTGCCTCGCCTCGCGGCTTGGGACTGGCCACGGAGCCACGCTCCCTGCCGGGGCAGTCTTCACATCCAGTGGGGCAGCGAGAATGGGAGGTCGGGGCGCGGAGGCTGCTTCCCAGCCCCGGGGTCTTTTTCAATGTGTAGCGGAACCCCCACGCCATTCATGTTTAAACAAGGCTGCATAGAGAACTGGTAGTACAGCAGATGCTTCGGAAGCGAGGTTTTTGTCGCTTTTAGTTGGTAGTGAATTAAATAGGGCAATAAAGAAAAAAGCAAGGATAGCAGAGCAGGCAAGAAAGTGATTGGGCAGAGTCGAAATACAGTTAGTTATTGTTACGCCATTTACTGCAAAAACTTGCAACAGCTCAACTCCTAATTATGCCTTAGGGAAATATCCCAGGCTTTTTGCTCCCCTCACCCAGCTGCAGTCTTCATTTGTTCATCATAAAGTGAACTCGCTTAGTGTGTGAGTTTCAGTTGTATTCATTTTCATAGGTGATTGTCTTAAAACATTAAAAAGGTCGGAATTCCGGGCTCACTGAACTCCAGGGTGCTGTGGGCTTCCTTAATTGGGCTGCTGTCTTTGCTAGAATGGACCCTCTATGTTGACCGTGACGTAGCACGGGGGCAGTGTGTACATAGCACTGGTATTTCAATCAGAGAGGCTTGAAACTTCAATAGAGAACCAGAATTTTTAAATTCTGATTTAAATCTTAAGCCCTCATTTCTCTGATTTATTCATGCTTGTGTCTATCCAGGGTGTTCTCAAGTTGTTAAAAGGTAATTTTTAACAATTTGAGAACAAAAAGAGAGGTTACTACTAATACATTCCCTTAAACGGGGCGTTTCTCACTTACATGTGTGGTGTACACGTTTATCTTCTAGCCAGAGAACTAACCTGTTATTGAAACTATCGTAAGCTCTCAAAGTACAAGAAGTAGTATACCAGTGTTATTAAGTACCACCAATAGTCAGCAGTGAAGGCGTTCTTAAAACGTGGCAGATAAACCACCCCTAAAGCTTTGTTGTTCAGTCCAGCTGTTTACTTGCAAGTTTTAAAGTTTCTCTTCAAAGAGCGTGTAAATAGATGGTGCCCCACAAACTTCTACCAAAATACTCCAGTGGCAGAGAATGAACACTAGGCATATTTTAGGTCGTAGAATGAAAACTGCCATGGTGACAGTTTCTTTATTTTAAAGATTAATATGAACTTTGCACTGTTCAAACTCTGTGCTTTTGTACTATAAAAAAATTATAAAATAATATGAAATCTTATTCAACCCAACCCTCTAAGATTATGCACCTTGAGAATACCGCATACCCGTGCATACGGGGATATGCTTTTCCCAGCTTGAGAAGAACTGAAACAGGTGGGGATTGAAGGAAACCTCTCAGGTTGATATGTGACGTTGGCTTCAGATCAGCTTCTTTGGAGCTGGAGACCCTCCTGCGGGCCTGTCTCCAGGTGCCTCACCCCTAGACCCGCTCATCTACCCCTGAAGTGACTGTACAACCCTGGGCAAGTAGTGTGAACTGAGGTGTCACAGCGAAGGAAGAACTGCTGGCTGGTTGGAGACTTCACCATAGATTTCAAAGTGCATCTGGTGAAAGGTGTATCACTTTGCATACAGCTTATGGTCTTTGGGTTGCAAAGCAAGACCCTGAAAACCTAAAAGGGAGTTGAGAATTTTTATTTGCTAAAGAGAAAAAAAAAAGTAAACAAAAGTAAGCATTAGATTGAGAATATTTTTTAAACCTTTTTTATGTTCAAGTAGGTTATAATTTTTATTAGCAAATTAAACTTAATTAAAATATTACTTTGAATCAATAAGATCCAGTGTCTTTACAATGCAGATAGGCCATAAGAGATGGAGCCAATAGCCACAGAACACTTACCAGGAGCTGGCAGTCCAAGACATTTAGGACGTTTTCTTTTTCTTTTCTTTTTCTCTCTCTCTTTTTTTAAATGGTACAAAGACCAAGTTAGAGGCTGGTATCTATGCTCAAACATATAATGCCCAATTCACATGCATCAGGTATGTGCCGCGTGAGTCCCTCACTTCAAGATAGATCAGTGTGCAAAGGCAGGAATTTGTAGAGGACTTACACAGTTGTTTCATAAGTACTTTATAAGAACTTTTAGCTTAGCGTACACTTCCTTGAATAGTATGTGCCCCTAAGTTCTCCACCAACCAAGGGTGAGCGTCAAAATGGCCTTGAACACAATTTCAAAGCCCGTGTGTGTTCTCCTACACCATGCCTAGTCACTTAGATTCTCCAAATCCCCAAAGTGATTCTAAACAGAGGTTGTCTAAGTGTCGGCTGCAGTCCCTTGTGACTCCCCAGGACCCTTTCAGGGTTCCATGAGGTCAAAACTATTTTTGTAATGATGCTAAGATGTTAGTGGCCTTTTTCACTGATGAAAAAAATGTCCACATTGGGAAGATCCACGTAACTCAGCGAGCTGATATTTCCAAATGACCAATGGATGATGTTAAAAACCAACAATCCATTCCAAGTACAAGGTAGAGCAATGAACTTTACTGTCTAATCGAGTAGGAAAATATCACTCACTGACATATTCTTAGATCACTCAACTTTTAAGAAACTAAAACTTGTCAAGTTTTGATGTAGTGTCAAAGAATATCCACCATTACCTGAAAAGGCTATTGAGATTTATCTTTTTCCAACTATATGGTTGAGTTAGACTGGACTTTCTTCAGTCCTCAGCCGGAACAGACACCAGAACAGTCAGTGGAGAAGCAGAGTGAATGCAGAATCCAGTTCTCTTCTATTGAAGAGATTTGTAAAAATATAAGAGACCACTCTACTATTTTTTGTTGTTTTGGAAAATGTAAATTTTTAAATAAAAATGTTATGTTAGCACACAGTGTGTTTAATACTATTTTTAATTGAATTAATAGTTTTAAATTTCTCAGTTTTAATTTCTAATGTGGTGAATATCAGTAGTTACATTCCACAAAGAGGGAAGTTCTTTGGTGTCCCTAATAATTTTCAAAGAGTATAAAGGGGTCCTGATCCCAAAATGTTTAAGGACCCCTGGCCTACAGTATTAAAATAAATTACTCAATTAAGACTTTGAAATAAAACACAGTTGGTGCTCCTCTCTGGCATACGCTGAGCTGCTATACGTTTAGGCAACTGTATGTTCTTCAAATTGATTTTATTAATCATCCTACAGTATTTAAAAATGGAAGGCAATCTCTACTTTGGTGGGTTATTAGAAGCAAATTAGATTAGGTTTTAAATTTTTCTATGTGCCCATATTTAAGTTTCCTTAAAGTTGATCGTAACATAATGTCTTTACAATTATCACTTTAATATCAACTCTTTATTAGCCATAAATCTCTGACCTCCTTCTCCTTGACACCTAAGCTGTTCCTGAACTGACCTCAACTTGTACTCAAAACTAAAAACTAATTTTAATATTAAGCAAAATATAATTGAAAAGACATCTTTTATACATGCAATACTTTACAAAGTCAAAATAAGTGCTATTGGTTAGTTTATGTCCCTCCTTTTTCTAATTATTGTAGAAGAGGATTGACTAAAGAAATGTTAAAAATACATATATATCAATACCAATCTGTCACTAACACTAAATAAGGCACATTTCCTAGCTTTGAAATACAGTTTTAAAATATATTAAAATTCAAATGACCAGGCTCATTCAAGTTTACTTTATGGGCCCTCGAGTATTAATTATTAATAATACTAACTGAAAAAAACAGTTTTTTTCATCCTGGTAAGTGGTCTAAACCACTTGCAAGAATCAATCTTACTCGTGGGTAGTGCATTTCTGTTATTGATGCGTCCTGTGCGTTACAATATTCATATATGCTTCACTTAAATAATACCAAGGACTTCAGAGGACCTTTTAGTGCTCTTGAAATGGGTAGTCTAAGTGGCATTTAGTATCTTAAGAGAGCTATTATCTTTAAAAAGTGAACCATCAATTCCCACAAGCTGGTTTGGCCTCCTGTTCTTACACTGAAAGTGAAGGAAGAACTTGGGTTGTCAGAATGCAGTGTGATCATGGTCATCCCGTTCAGCTGCACCTCCAAAAGATGAGTAACTGAAGGATCAGCCCCACGTGCTACGTGACAGAAGCTGAAAGCATTTGACATCTGGGAGTATCAGTTATCAGTGTGGAAAACAGTGCTGATCAAACCCAGAGCGTTAATATAAATGATCATTTACATTTGGCTTTGAAAAGTGTTTTTTCCTTATTTCAACATGACATGTCCTACAGTCTCTGAATTTACTTAAGGAAAAAGAAAACACTTTGTATACTTACACATACATAAAGAAGGCGCATTCTATGAAAACCCACTTAAGTTCTGTTTACATTGTTAAATGGCTGGGGGCTTTATATAGGTCTTCAGTTTCGTGTCTGATTGTTGGCCCTCAGTGAAATTTTAGGAGTCATGTATAGCAAGGTAGTGTACTGAAAAGAGCATGAAATTTATAACCAGAAGACCAGGGTTCAGTTGACTTCTGTTTGTTTACAGTTTTAACTTCTCTGAACTATCACATAGTGACTTAAGGATGGGACCCCTGGGGTCAGGCACACCGGGCTTCTCTGAAGACACTAATCACAGTTAAGACTTTGGAGCTCCAGACCATCATAACCAACGTGTACTCTACATCCCTCCTTGGGTGTCTGCCTCTAAAGCATCCCAGTCCCAACATGTCTGACCTAACTTCATGATCTCCCCCACAAAACTGTCTTTTGCCTGTGTTCCCTCTCTTGGCAGAAAGCTCCACAATCTAACCACTTTCACAGTGAGAAATGTAGGAGTCATCTTGGACACCTGGATTTTCCCCATCCTCCTCCATCTAATCCACTAGCCAGCCCTGTTGATTTTTTATCTTCCAACTATCTTTCAAATCCTGCCCCTCCTCCCTTATCATCACACCCAGTTTGTCATCTCCCCTTCTACCTTTTTTTAAAATTTTATTGTTTTTAGAGAGAGGGGACAGGGGAGAGAGAGAGACAGACAGAGACATCAGTTTGTTATTCCACTTATTTATACAGTCATTGGTTGCTTCTCCTCTGTGCTCTGACCAGAGATCGAACCCACAACCTCGGCATATCAAGATGCCGCTGTAAGCAACTGAGCTACCCAGCCAGGATGTTCCACAACTTTTAATATGTCTCTCCTCGCCCACCTGCCTCTTTATCACCACCACCACCACTCCCCCAATTTAGTTAGTTTTGCAATTGCAGACATCTGATCATGTCACCCTGCTGGAAATTCCATTCAGTGGCTTCTCATCACCTTTAAGATGCGAGCCAAAATTGTTAACCTGCCCTGAGTCTGCAGCCTCATCTTGCCTCATTCTTCTCCGGCTCTTTGCCCTAAAGCCACACTCATATCCTTTCCATTCCTCCTCTGCATCTTACTTCCTCCTATCTTAGGGCCTTTGCAAATGCTGATCCCTCTGCCTGGAATAGTCTGTTTTGCCCCTTTAACTCTTCTCATTCTTTATCTGCTTAACTGACATTTCCTTACAAAAACCTTCCCTGACCCCCAACCCCTAAATTAGACCCCGGGTTATGCCTCAGATTTACTTATATTTTTCTTTGATAGCTCTTGTCAGAGGTGGCTATTATAAATTTGTGTACCTATTTGATGACACCAGGGAAGTCTTTGTATTCTGCATGTCTTCGCATCCACTGTGCTTGGCACCTTAGAAAGCTCTCACCAGATATTTGTCCACATCTCAAATCAGCTTCTCGAGAGTTAGCCCTACATGTGGGCAAGTTACTTCACTGCTCTGAGTCTAAATGTCTTCTGGAAAGAGGATAACTGATCCTTGGTACATAAGTGATCTTTTTTTTATTAATGTCATGGTTAGTAATTGTAATTAATAATGAATAATAAGGAAGCAATATACCATGGTATAATTGAGGATTAAATGTTATGTGTGAAGGGTTATCATCAACTATAAAGCACTATTCAGAACTTAATTGTTAGCATGAAGAAACATGAAGTAACATTTTAAAATTGAAATATTCTTCCAAAATATAGTACACAGTAAATGGATGAGAATTTTTAGGTTAATCTAAGATCAGTAGAAATGGAACTTTTACCCCAAATCACCCAGCTAGTCAGAGGCCAAGCTGTGACTGGAGGTCAACCCTCTCCTCTCCAAACATATAGTTATTAATTTACCTAACAAATATTGAACATCAGACAATATGCTGTGCACATGGACAAAGTAACAAATGATAAACAAGACTCAGTGTCGGCTTTTGGGAAGCATCAGGCAGACATATGCAAACTGGCTTATTCACAGATACTCCAGGGGCAGGCAGAACCTCCTAATTAGAGGATCAGGGAACTTTTGCAGAGGACAAGTAGAGCTGGGGGTGGGGCAGATGGCAGTGGTGAGTCCCTATGAAAGTGGCATGTTCATTGTCCAACACAAGGATCTGAGGCCCTGCTCAAACAGGCCCCCTCTCCCAACTGCGTGTGAAATCAGGCTGCCGCGCTGCCCCGCACAGAGGCTGCCCCGCACAGAGAGTGCGGCCTTAGCAGTGAATGTTGCAGACGGTTAGGATCCAGCAGTGTCCTGGGCATTCAGAACCTTCTGGGCAAAGAAAATTGCCCTTCTTCATCTTATCTCAGTTCAGGATTTCCAAAGTGAACAAAATAACATCACTTTGTCTCTTACTAACATACTCGAATGAAACGGGATTCTTTTTTATTCATTTGAAAGAGAGAGAGAAACATCGATACATCAATTCATTGTTCCACTTACTGATGCATTCATTGGTCGCTTCTTGTATGTGTCCTGACGGATAGAAACCACACCCTTGCTGTATGGGGACAACACTAACCAACTGAACTACCTGGCCAGGGCCTGAGCTGGATTTTTGATGATGCTTGGGCTTCAGAACAAACTGGAACACTTAATGATCACTCATAAAGATGACCAAGCAGACAAATCTCCCCAAAGATCAAGAAAACAATTAGGCACAACTTAATGTCATAAAGTAAAATTTTATCCTGTGATGTCTTTGCATTAGAAAAATATATACTTTTCCACATATTGAGTATAGTGTCAAACTTGCCGTTCTTTTGGATAGATATTCTGATATGTCCTTTCTAGCTATTTATATTTAAAAGCCTTTCGTCCCCACCAGCTATGTGACTATTTTACATTTTTTCTTGGAAAATAAAGAGGGAGCCACAGTCTGTTGGAAACCCCATTTCGAGGTTGGTTGGCTGGTCTTTAGTAGGTCTGTGAAACCCGAAGGTCTGGAAGCCATTAGGTTACGTTCTGCACCAGAGCATATAGTGCAGAGTCAGCAGGGGCGGGGTCGTGCTGGCGGGGTAGGCTATGCTGAGGAATTTGGGCTTCATCCCAAAGGCAGTAGGGAGTCACAGAAGGATTTTAAGCAGGATAGGAACATCATGTCTGCCCTTTGGGAAGATCATTGAGGATGGATTAGAGCAGCTAGAGCTGGAAACGGGAGATGAGTGCAGAGGTAGAGCTAAGGCGTGGCTGTGGCATAGAGGCCCGGTTGGTGGGACGTGGGGGGCTGCCTGGCGCGCGGGGTGAGGCAAGTGTAGGCCTGAAAGCTGACTCGAGATTCCTGGCTAGGTCGAGGGGTGGATGATGGCACGCACTGAACTGGGGGTACGGAAGGAGTGAGTTTGTGTCCACAGTGTTTACAGTCCTTTTGGGGAAAAGGGAGTGGAAGGAAGGGAAGGACTTGGGCTGTTCTGCCCAGATTGAATTTAGGGTTCCTGTGGGACAGCCGACTGAAAGTGGAGCAGCTCAGCGAAGAGAGCCTGCGGGATGGGAAGTGGGCTGTGGACCAAAGGCAGGGGAGCATCAGCTAAAGAGGGATCATTGATGGAGATTAAAATAGCAGAGCCAGAGGTGAGACCAAAACCAGAGTGCGGTGGCCCAGCAGGCAGGAACGGAATCTTTCTGGTGTCAGAGGAAGGGTATTAGCCCATAGGGCTGGGAAGCGATGGCCCTCGGTGACCGTGGTGAGCCATCTCAGTGCAGGCGGCTGACGGGGTTGGCCGAGCTGCTGGTGGAGGTGGGAGAGCAGACATTCATTTCCGCAGGGTGCGGGTAGCCTCCAGCAGGGCCAGCCCGTGAGGATGCTGCGCCCGCAGCCTGCGCGGCATTCTTCTGCAAGTAGAGCCTCGGGAAGGATTATGAAGGGGCCGCAATGAGGAAAGAAGATTCCGAAAAGGGCAGCCCTGTTAGCTGGACAGGGCGGGGTGGGGCGGGAGCTGCCCGGGTTGCATTTCTGCTAGAATCCAGGCCTGGCCCCTTTCCTCCGCCCTCCTCCCTCTTACCCCTTTATCTCAGGCTCATTCACAAATGTAAGGATCTAGGGCCTGGTGGGGGGTGGGGGAAGTATTTTTCTTCCTGAAAAGGACTTTTTAGGATCTAAAATAAGAGTTTTCAGGACTGACCTGTGTGCAGTTTTTGCCCATGTGAATTGCGGGCCTGACTGCCGCCTTCCTCTCTCCGCCTTTCATTTGTCTCACTCCTCCGAGACAGCTCCTGTTCAGTTGTTCTGCCCTCGAGGTTGGAGAGGCGTGTTGAGCGTGTTTCCTATCCTAGAGGTTACAAGAACGAGACACTGAAGTAACTAGTAGACTTCCTTAAAAAGGAAACATTTCACAGTTTTATCATGGCTTCATTCTTAAGGTCTGCATAAAATACTTACGCTGGTCTGTTTAAGAGCTGAGAGGGAGCCATACATTTTGCTTATCAAAGGAGATGATGCATCTCTGTCCATACAAAATCTCAGAAGCCTCCTATAAAATATTGTTAAGTTTGATGACAACACAAAATTATATGTCAAAAATCCCTATAAAACAAAAGCAAGAGGAAAATATTAACAACAGCTGTGACAAAGGGCCCGTTCTCCTTACAGAGAAAGGATTTTTACAGATAGATAAGAAAAAAGGCAAATGACCTCAAATAGCTTAAAGAAGTTAATGTGAAACTAAATGAGTAACATATGGAAATGAATGGTTAACAGTAAATACTCCATAGGTAACAGCCACTCTCATCGTAACATCCAGGGAGTAACAGCACCGTGTTAGGATGCTCGAAGCTGCTGTGGGTGAGAGTGGTGCCGGGAGCTGCCTGGCACGTAGGTAAGCCCCACCAGTCAGAGCACACGGCAGGGCGCCTCATCACAGTGTGCTCTTAGAGGATATACTTTTTTGTGGAGAAAAGCAGGCTAGTAAGATGGGAAAGGAGGTGGTCCAGCACTTTTCAGAGAGCAGCCCGGAAGACAGGCTCCTGAAGTCACGCCCCGGTGTAGGTCAGGGTGGAGGCACGCCTCTGGAATCCGGTGCCTCTGCAGCCTGGCGCCTCCGTGCTTTCGTCATGAAGCCCGTGCCTTCGCTCTGTCTCTCCCTCCTTAGCTGAGCGCTTCCACCTTCTCTGACACACACAGAAAACGCTGGGGAACTCAGTTCCTGACCCGCGCCATCACTGTTCACACTGAAATGAGACTACAGTCTCGGTCTTTATATTCAAATTACTGCAAAGGTGGATACAGTTCTTGGCAGAAAACACAAAACTCGACATCCTGGATTTTTGCTTTGTGACCTGATCAGTCTCTTAACATATTATTCCATTTGATTCATTTACTTTAGGGGACACTTGCCAGTTTCTCAATCTGTCAGTTAATCCCCAAAACAGGAAGGAGAGTCGGGAGTTCACCGGCTGAGTAAGAATTGCTGTGGGTCGGTTTTTGTTTTAAAGTTTATTGGTAATGCATTCTCGACTGTAGCTTCTGTAATTCTGAAGTTATCAATTTTTTAAAATCTGGCTAATTAATTTATGTGTTGTGGGCTTTTTAATAATTAAACTTTTTATTTCAAGATAACTGTAGATTCATATGCAATTGCAAGAAATGGTAGCAGGATGCCATATACCCTTTACCCTTTTTCCGCTAATGGAAACATCTTGCTAAACTGTAGTCTGGTATCACAACCAGGATATTGACATTGACACAGCTGAGCTACAGAACATTTCTATCACCCTGAGGATCCCTCATGTTTTCCCTTTTAGAGCAGAACCCATTTCCCTCCTGCTTACCTCTCCCCCCCGCCCCACCCACTACTAATCTGTTCTCCATTTCTGTAATTTTCAAGAAGGTTATTTAAATGGAATTGTACGATATGTAACCTTTTGGGCTTGGCTTTTCCACTCGGCATAATTCACCCTCATCGTAGCATGTACCTGGAGCTCGTTTCTCCTTACGCCTGAGTCGTTTTTGTCGTATGGGCATCCACGCTTTAACTCGCCCATTGCAGAATATCTGAGTTGTTTCTAGTTTTTGACTGTTAGGAATAAAGCTGCTGTGTATATCTTTGTGCAGATTTTGGTGTGAGCGTAAGTCTTCATTGCTCTGGAATAAATGTCCATATGAGTGTCATCGCTCAGTAATGTGGTATTCATGTATTGAGTTTCTTAAGCAACTGCTAACCGCCCTCCAGAGCACCTACAGGGTTTTACATTCCCGCCAGCAATGTATGAGCAGTGCAGCTCAGCATCCTCGACGGCATTTGGTGATGTCATTATTTTTTATTTTGGCCATCCTGATAAGTTTGTAGCTCAATCTCATTGTGGTTTTAAATTTGTTTTCCGAATTGCTGATGTGTTAAACGTCTTTACATGTGTTTACTTGCCATCTGCACATCTACTTTGGTGCAAGGTCTCTTCAAGTCTGTTACCCATTTTCTAATTTAATAGGTTTTTACTGTTGAGTTTTGAGAATTCTTTATATGTTCTAGATACTAGTTCTTTATCAAAAGGCTGGTTTGCAAAGGTTTTTACATTTTTCCTCCTACTCTTGAATAACTGTAAATTTTTATTTACAGTTAGTCTTAGGTCAAGTTTCCCCTTTTTCTATTTTTTTGCATATGGAAGTCCAGTTGATATAGGACCCTTTGTGGAAGAGATTATTCTTTCCCCACCAAATCGCTTTTGTGCCTCTGTAAACAATCAGTTAAGCATATTTACGGGGGTCTGCTTCTGAGTTCCCTGTTCGTTCCACTGCTTTGTGTGCCCCTCCAGACACCCCACAGCCTTGAGCACTGTAGCGTAGATAGTACGTCTTGAAATCAAATCCACCGATTCCTCCTACTTTACTACTCTTTTTAAAAATTGTTTTAGCAATTCTGGTTCCTTTGCCTTTACATATACATTTTAGATGATTGTCTATATTTGCCAAAAAAAAAAAAATCTTCCTTGGAGAGCATCTCTCGGATTGATAGCCGGGATGCTGCCTGATACTTGAATTGCTTAATAAAGCCAATTAGCTCTTCCAAAAAGAATTCCTAACTTGGGTTTTGGTAAGAATTGTTTCAAATCTAAAACCAATTTGGGAAAACTGGTATTTTTACTATGTTGCATCTACCTAACTGTAAATACAATGTCTCCATTTATTTAGATCTTTGATTTCTTTCATGAGCATTCTGCAGTTTTCAACAAACAAGTCTTATACATGTTTTATTAGATTTACATGTATGTATTTCAGGTTTTTTAGTGATTGTAAATGGAATATTTCTAATTTCAGGGTCCACAAGTTCAAAGTATCTAGAATTACAGTTGATTTTTATGTTTATCTTATATCCTGTGTCATTGCCAAACTCATTTATTAATTCTTGGAGTTTTTTGCACATTCCTTGGGATTTTCTAAGTAACAAGCATGTCATCTGCAAATAGGGAGTTTTATTTTTTCTTTTCCCGTCTGAATGCCTTTTAATTCCTTTCTGCTTTATTATACTCGCCAGCCAGAACTTCCAGTACTATGCTGAACAGTGAGCGCAGACATCCTTGCCTTGGTCCCGATCTTCGGGAAAAAGAATCTAAGCATTAGGTGTATACCGTTAAGTATAATGTTGATCTGTGTGTCGTGGGCTTTTATAAATGGTGCCTGACTGTGGGAAGGCGCCACCTCCTGCGTTGACGAACCAGCTCTTCTGGAGGCAGCTCTCCTGCTATAGATGGAGTCAGGTCCCGTGGTTTGCCAGGGGGATGTGAGGAATGAGGATCTTAGAACCTGGAGGCTCCTTCTAGCCAGACGTCCTGGGCAGTGTTACCTACAGCTCTCAAAGCCCACCCAGCCTTCTTGTTTCAGAGTGTAACAGATGTACGTTTACTGTCTCCCAGCCAGGGGTGCCCCGAGCCACTGCAGGGGCTGGAAAACTGCCCCAAATTTAGGACGATTCACCCCACCCTGCCGTGGCCCCACCCAGCACCATAATTTATCTCACTAGAGATGTGATTGTTAAGGTTTGTGTTTGGAATCCTAAACTAAAAGGCTAAATGATCTGGGACTGTTTGCTGTTTGGGGGGCAGACTTCACTGAAACCATCTGTGTAAACGCGGGCAAAATGAGTGATCCCAGGATCCCTTCACAGGGCCCTCCTCCGTGAAGTGGGAGGCAAGACAGCCACCCGGGGGGCCGTGGTGAAGACCGAATGAGTGCACCGAGGGCACGTTTTTAGCAGTGCCTGGCATGTTACCTATGATCGTTACTGTTGGTGACTATAAGGACGCATACTTGTTTATGAATCATCTTTCTTAAAAAATAAATTGTTTGCTTTGCAGATTTTTTAAAAAATGGATTTGGCCAACCATGGACTTATTCTCCTGCAGCAGTTAAACGCTCAGCGCGAGTTTGGTTTCCTGTGTGACTGCACGGTTGCCATCGGCGATGTGTACTTCAAGGCACACAAATCAGTTCTTGCTTCATTCTCCAATTACTTTAAGATGTTGTTTGTCCATCAGACCAGGTAACTAACATGGGTGTGATAATCGAATGACTGCAGATTCTGCACTTCTGTGGCTCTCTGTCCCACTGAACCTGCTCTTTGCCCTCAGCGAGACACGGGTCTCACTCCCTATTCCCGGGCTCCCGGGCTCACAGTGTCCTCGTGAACTCACTTCTCCCCTCACTCTTGGCTATTCATCCTTCCAGTGGCACTTGGGAATGATGGGCCTTCGAGCCTCAAGCAGCCCCTCCAGGGACCCCCTCCAGGGACCCTCGCCAGCGTCACCTACATGGTCCAGGTCTCAGATCAGGTCCACTAGGAAGTCAGCTACAGCCAGACCTCATTAATCTCTTCCTCCCCCAGATCCAGCGACCACTCCTCTCAGGGACTTCCCACTTCCAGTATTTGTCCTTGTCTCCTTCTCCAATGAGAAGCTTGACCATGCTAATTCCCCCAGTTATCTTCTTTTTCTCTTAAAAATGACTCAGCCTCAGTATCTTTACTTGGTTTTTTCTTCCCATCTCTCCTGTCTTGGAGAAAAGGGCCACTCTTTGTTTAAGGAAAAGGATCTTCCTCCTGCACCTCCAAGGGCCAGATCCCACCCCTTAGTTTCCATTCTGTACTTTTGATTTTATACTTTTAAGCCCCCGCCCCCCATCTGTGAAGGGTCTGCGCTCAGCCTGGGTCGCGGCGCTGCCCTCCTCTCTCTGACTACGGAAGCGCCTTGGGCTGATCTGTGGCCTCGCCTGAGCTGCCTCAGCCCACACTCTTTCCCCCGGGCACTGCGGCTGCTGCCTGAGTCACTCCTCAGAGGTCACCTCTCCGCTCAGCCTCCGTGGTCCTTGCCCTCTGCGGCATTTGCTGCTGCTTCCTTCCTAGGGATCCCCGCCACATCCGACAGCTCTGCGCTTGCGCGTTTCTTGGCCTTCCCTGAGTTGGGGTGGGGGGCGGTCTTGCTCTGGGACCCTTCGTCCTTTCCTGTGTTCACCCTCTCGATGGGTGTTCACCATGGCTGTTCACCCTTTCTGGGTCTGGCCTCTGCTGGAGGCCAATGTATAGCTCTGACCTTGATCTCGAGTTTCCACCCACGGCCCCAGGCTGTCTGTCAGACGATTACAGTGTATTTCCTCCTTTGACCCATTTAGCATATCTAAAACTGAATTAAATCTTGCCTGAGGTCCCTCCTAGCTTCCCCCTTTTTTTTATCTTTGAAAAACCCCATACTTAAAATCTTAAACCCTGTCTTAACCAGTTCCCAAATGAGGTTTTCTTCAAAATATCTTTCATATAATCCTTTCCCTCCCCTTTTCATATCCATTTCCTAACCATTTCCACATTACAGTCAGATTAGTATTCCCGAACATTGCTTTGATTGTAGTGTTCCTTTGGTCAGAAATCTGCTAGATTGTGCTATTCCTGTGATTGGAAACCTGGAGTATACTCTCTGCATAACAAAATAACATACAGGTGTCCTTATTCTGTCTTCCTAAACCTCACAGGCTTGAAGCCTGACCCCCTTCTGGTCCCCACCGCACACCTGAGCCACATTCTGCTGGTACCCTGCCCGCCCCTCCATGTCCCGCACCCTGACCAAGTGAACCAGAAGTATCAAAAGCTCTCTCTTCCTCTCACGTCTCCTAGCTCTTTATGCCATTTTGTAAGATCTATCCATTTTCCCTTTGTTGTTATCTGTGTATTTTCCCTCCCTTCTCATTTCTATGATTCTTGAGGGCAGACATTGGGTTTTACAAATCTTTTTAACTCCGTTGTGTATCGTTCAGGTATTTGTACATAATACCCGGTTGATATGCTTTATCTTGGGACTCTAAGGTCACTCCCTTTTATTTCATTGTCAGAGACTTTACTTCATGCTCCTGAGACTTCACAGCTAATGTACACTTAGAAGTCCCAACACAACAATGAATTAAACCTGTCTTGAAAAGGAGAAGATTTTAATTTTGAGAAGTAGAAGAATACAGTGAGTTTTAAGTAGGTGCAGGAAACTTACCTGAAGTGTCCCGCAGTAAGTAAAGGACTTTCCAACAAGGGAGTGTGACATATCCAGATAGAGTCCCAGTTGCACCAGAGATGGCACATGCCATTTGGGCTGCTGTCCGGGGACTTTGCTTGGGACAAAGCAAATACTGGGTGAAGACCAGAGACATGCTTTTAAACCAGTACCTTTTTTGCAAGCCAGTAAGAGTTGCCACCTGGCTACTTAAAGAGATAGGGTGAGCAGATCCTTTTTTCACACATGGCTCAGAGAGTGTTTTGTCTGTAGTTACCACTAGATGTCTCTGTCCCATGTACGCTTGCTTCTCCAAGGGTTACGTTTTAAATCATGTGGCAGTGAAGACTTGCAGCTCTCAAAAATAGCCCTACTAAAGCAGACCTTGCTGAGTACAGCCTCTGACAATGTCTTACACTTGAAAATCTTTATTTTCAAAGTTCTTTAAGCCCATCTTAAGATTCTAGTGAAGGAAAAATTGAAATTGTGAATTACTGTGGAAGTTTATCCAAAGGGCTGGTAGCTGTGCTAAAACTATATTTTTTCGACAGAAAAAGAGTTCTGTCCAACAGACATCTGCAAATCAAGCCCCTTGGGTGTAACTGCACAGTAGAGAGCTACGTTCTTCCTAGAGGACTGGCAAAGGACCGAAGTAGGCGACAGCGAGCCGAGTGATTGAGAAAGGTCGACTGCCTGGGCGTGCGAGCGGTCAAGGATGGAGATGACTGGAATCTGACACAAGGAACTTCTTAAAACAACTTTTTTACATGTCTGTGTGTGTATATGTGCTACTGCTTTAAGACAAAAAAAGCATAATGAAGAAGTCAAGATCAATTGGTGTCTGGAAACCACGCTGGGCCCTGGCAGTAACCCCCCAGTAACCCGCCTCCCTAGTGGTTTCTCACCGACTCTCGGGGGCCTCTTGGAACCCGTCTCTTTCCAGGCCTGGCGGAAGTGTGGATGGGGCCTCCCCAGGCCCATCTCTTCTTTGCTATCAGGGACTACACATAGTTCTTTAAAATCTGACGCGTGTAATGACCAGTCACCCCCATTCACTGGCTGTCGACAAAGGACCACCTATACAATAACAAGTGAGAGGAGATTATAAAACTTACAACAAAGTTTTTATGTAAAGGGGTCCTGCTTGGTGCCTCTCAGGGACGCTGGAAAACACAGTCCCAGTTTTGGATTTCAGCCCTTTTCTTTTCTTTCCTGGGTGGGGGCAGAAGGGCTCACAAACTCTAACTCTTCCTTCTGCCTGGAGGAATATTCCATCCTGGCAGAACAAAAGGTCTCTTGGGGGTGATTTGCATCCCTAAAGCCCTGTGGTTTCCCCGTTTCCTGGGCCTCTGCCTGGCCCTGGAAAGAGCCCCTCTGCTGTGTCTCCACTGTGGGGCTGGTTCCATTATTAGTGTATTCCTCTCCCCACATAATCGCTGAAGCTTTATTCTGAACATTGAACTTCCCTAGGGCTCCCGAATATGTTACAGTATACGTAGAATGTTGTTGGCACACACCTTGTGGTTAATGAGAAGAACACCTGTGTCTGCATTCCTATTTAAAGAGATATAAATATATAATTTAAAGGACTTTTAAAAGAATCCAGATGAAGATATTAATGATCTCCATGTCTTTTTTTCATTTTTAAATAGAGCCATGTAAGTCTTCCCCTTTATTCTGTCAAAGGATGCTAGTTTTTATGCATGATCTTTATTCTTTGGCTTTCACAGTTTGTAGTCACATATTTTTTGCATGATTATTTGTATGCATTTTTCTCAAAATATAGCAATACAGTAATTATTCAATTCTTTAAATTCCTATTAGTCACTTTTCCCCTTTTTTTATAGAATAAAACATTAAATTTTGAAGAGCTGAGTAGTGTTAATATTTTAGCATATGGAAACTTTGCTAATAAGACAAAACAGGTAAAGGAGACAAAAATATTTATAATAGTAAGAAGTAGTGTAATCAGAAATGATTATATCTGGTCAAGATGGTGGCACAGGTAAATGCAGTACTCAGATCCTCCCACAACCACATCGAAATGATAACTACAGAACAATCAGAAATCTAGCTCAACAAAAGCCCTACAACTAAAGATATAAAGAGGAAGTCACATCGAGACTAGTAGGAGCAGTGGAGATTCAACACCAGCTGGACCCACAGCCGTGTGTGGCAGAGAAAAATTGGGCTGGATTACCTCAGCAGTTGAGGTCCCCCTTGAGGAGCCAGGGGCCCCAGCCCCATACCAGGCCCCGTAGCCCAGGGTTTCAGTGTCAGGAAGAGACATCCCCATAACTTCTTGCTGTAAAAACCAGTGGAGATTGTGGCTGAGGGAAACTAAGAGCTTCTGGAGCCCCGGGGGTTCTTAGAGGGCCCTCCAATGGCCTTGCACGGACTTACTCGGTCAGACTCACTCCCTTTGAGCCGGCACAGGGGCAGCAGCTCAGAAAGAGCCAGGGACATACAGGGAGGAGCTGCACTGTCTGGCATCAGTGCGATAGTTGGATGGACGGCTTTCTCCCAGACAGAAGTGCTGGCAGGGGCCACCGTTCCTTTTCTGAATCCCCCCTCCACAGAGGTGGCAGGTAGGTGCCATACCTGAGTCTCCATCAACCTGGCTATCACTGTTAGCCCCCACTATGGTGATTCACTGAGACCCTGCCCCACCCAACTTGTGGGCCCAGTGCAAGCTGTTTCCATTGGCTTTTCCATACGAATGGTCTATCTTGGCACATGCTTCAGACTTTTCCCAAAATCTCACAAAAAAAGCAGCATCTGGCCTCTGCCTGCCCCGTACCTCTCACTAAGTGGCCCCAGGCCCAGCACCAACACAGCTGGCCTTGGTTTGCAGCTTGGCCTCTCCCAGTCACCTCTAAGCCCAGCACAAGTAGCAGCCATCTGCAGATCACTTTGTAGCTCAGGCCGGGAGTCCCTAGGTAGAACACAGGCAGTGGCTGACCTTGGCCTGCACCTACTGGGAGGCCTCAGAGCCAGAGCACCATGTGGACAGCTTCAGCCACGTCAAAGCACCACCCAACCACTTTCACAAGCAACACACTCAAGGGGTGGACTTAGCAGGCACCAGAGCCCCGCTGCAGTAAGTTCTGCTCAGTGGGGTGGGCCCTCGCAATAGCTAATCCTCCATGGTGGTCCCAGCCAGTCTTCACAGTAAATCGGCCTGGGAAGGAATCCCTTCCATTGATGTACCAAAAGCATTCAAGTTTCAACTTTACCAGGAGAATACACAGCCCAGCCCATTCAGTGGGGCTGGAGGAGGGGCACACCTGGAATGCCTAGCTCAGGTGAACAGGAGGCTGTGCCACTGGACCCTACAGGACACCTACTATATTAGGCCACTCTACCAAGCCTGGGGACATAGCAGCGCTACCTAATACATAAAAATAAACATAAGGAAACAACCAAAATGAGGAGACAAAGAAACAGGCCCCAAGTGAAAGAACAAGAAAAATACTAAATGAAATGGAGGCAAGCACAATCTAACAGATACAGAGTTGAAAGCAGTAATTATAAGGATGCTCAAGGAACTCAGAACTGCAACAGTGTAAAAAAGGACATGGAAGCCATAAAAAAGAACCAGTCAGAAATGAGGATACACTAACTAAAACGAAGAATGATTTACAGGGGATCAACAGTAGAGAAGATGAAGCTGAGAATCAATTCAGTGATTTGAAATACAAGGAAGCAAAAAACACCCAATCAGAACAGCAAAAAGAAAAGAAACGAATCCAAAAAAATGAGGATAACATAACAAGCCTCTGGGACAACTTGAAGAATGCCAACATTTGCATTGTTGGGGTGCTGGGAGGAGGAGAAAGAGCAAGACATTGAAAACCTATCTGAAGAAATAATGACAGAAAACTTCCATAACCTGGTGAAGGAAACAGACATTCAAGTCCAGGAAGCACAGAGAGTTCCAAACAAGATGAACCCAAAGAGGTCCACACCAAGACACATCATAATTAAAATGCAAAATGTTAAAGAGAGAATCTCAAAAACAGCAAGAGAAAAGCAGTTAGTTACCTACAAGGGAGCTCCCATAAGACCGTCAGCTGATTTCTCAACAGAAACTTTGTTGTGAAGAAACATTCAAAGTGACGAAAAGCAAGGACCTACAATCAAGATTATTCTACCCAGCAAAGCTCTCATTTAGAATGGAATGACAGATAAAGAGCTTCCAGGACAAGAAAAAACTAAAGGAGTTCATCATCACCAAACCAGTATTACATGAAATGTTAAAGGGTCTTCATTAGCTAGAAGAAAAAAAAGATCAAAACCTTAAACAGTAAAATGGCAATAAATATATAACTATCAACAATTGAATCTAAAAAGCAAAATAAATGAACAAGTAGAACAGAAACAGACTCATAGATACAGAGAACATTTTGATGGTTGCCAGATGGGAGGGGGTTGGAAGAAGAGTGAAAAATCTGAGGGGATTAAGAAATACCAAGTGGTTATTACAGAACGGTCATAGGGATGAAAACTACAGCATAGGGTATATAGCCACATTCTAATAACTGCATGGTGTCAGATGAATATGGGATTTATCAGGATGATCACTTAGTAAGTTATCTAATGTCTAATCACTGAGGTGTACACCTGAAACTAATATAATATTGTATGTCTACTGTCATTGAAAAACCAAAAAACGAGTTAAAATATTTTAAAATTAATTTTCAGAAATTTTGAAAAAGTGATTATAAAATCTAAAGACATTTAAGGAAGGTGTCTGTGGAGTTGCAGATGCATTGCCTATACAGTGTATTCACTAAATGAATGATAGCATATGCCCCATAGTGTGCGGAGCCCTATCTCACTGTTACCCAGTGACGCAGTAGAACTTCTGTCATTGCTCATGGTCCCGGAAGAGCTCTTAGGAACCTCTCGACTATCGCTGCTTGACTCACTCTGCCTCTTCTGGGATGGCGCAAGCACTGAAGTCTAAGGCAGAAAAGCAGCGGTGCCACAGCTGCTCTTGCGCGCCATCTAGCAGTACTGGCAAGGCGACCTGACTGCACTAGAGCTGCAGCGCGGCCGGCCTTCTGCTCCCGCCTCTGCGGTGATCGCGCTGGACGCAGATCAGAGGGTTGCAGCGCCAGAATTCGGCTTTACTTTTTCCTCATTTTTGTCGTCCTGCTCGTAGGCACTTGTTCATAGCAGTCCGGCTCCCCAGGTCATTTTACAAATGAAGAAACTTTCTAACCAGGCAGATTGTTTGACTTACCTTAAAGGATCGGCTGATGAGCTCTGGATGGCATTGGGTCAATACCGAACCCTCGGCTTTTAGCCAATAGATGTGCCAGGTCAGTGGTTCCTAACCATTACTGAGTCATAGGCCACTCAGACTGATCGAAAGCAATGGATCCCCTCCATAAAACACAAATTTGATACAATACAATTTTACATAGATTACCAGGAGAAAAATTGCTTCAAGAGCCTATGAGTTAGGAAATCACATCTGTTTAACATGAACTGTTAGTCCTTTAAAATATATTTATTGTATTTCTCTCTGTTCTTAATATAGTTAACATTAAATTGTATAGATTCCTGTTACCTTCTTGAGTATTCCATTCCATTTCATTAAATTTACAGTAAGAAATGGGAAATATTCGTGTTTCCTTTGCCTTTTTTAAAAGTGCCTATTTTTTTCTTCAGGCTTGATGTTATCATGTGAGACGGGGATTGGCACTGACTGACTTTTCACTTGTTTCTTTCAGTGAATGTGTCCGTCTGAAACCGACGGACATACAGCCTGATATTTTCAGCTATCTCTTACATTTGATGTACACTGGCAAGATGGCCCCTCAGCTGATCGACCCTGTCCGATTGGAACAGGGGATCAAGTTCCTGCACGCCTACCCTCTGATCCAGGAAGCCAGCCTGGCCAGCCAAGGAGCCTTTTCCCACCCTGACCAAGTTTTCCCGCTGGCTTCTTCCCTGTATGGCATTCAGATTGCAGATCATCAGCTGAGACAAGCCACCAAGGTTGCTTCGGCCCCTGAAAAACTTGGGCGAGAACCCCGGCCCCAGACCGCCAGAATGAGCCAGGAGCAGGTGCCCGAGGCGGCGCAGCTGTCTCAGCTGACTTCAAACCTGACCCAGGTGAACCGGACACATATGACGCCCTCGGACCCCCTACAGACCTCCCTGTCTCCAGAACTCGTTTCCACTCCTGTTCCTCCCCCTGCTACCGGGGAGGAGACCAATCTGGAAGCCTCTTCCTCGGACGAGCAGCCCGCGACCCTCACCATAGCTCACGTCAAGCCGAGCATCATGAAGAGGAACGGCAGCTTCCCAAAGTACTATGCCTGCCACCTGTGCGGGCGGCGCTTCACCCTGCGGAGCAGCCTGCGGGAACACCTGCAGATCCACACCGGCGTCCCCTTCACAGCAAGCCAGCCTGGAGAAGGCCGAGTGCCCCTGTCCCTTTGCAGCAATGCGGCGGACCTCGGAAAGGACGCCATGGAAGTGCCTGAGGCTGGGATGATTAGTGACAGTGAGCTGCAGCACATCTCGGACTCCCCCATCATCGACGGACAGCAGCACTCGGAGACGCCGCCACCCTCGGACATCGCGGACATTGACAACTTGGAGCAGGCAGACCAGGAGAGGGAGGTCAAGAGGCGCAAGTACGAATGCACGATATGTGGACGCAAATTCATCCAGAAGAGCCACTGGAGGGAGCACATGTACATACACACGGGGAAGCCTTTCAAATGCAGCACCTGTGACAAGAGCTTTTGCAGGGCCAACCAGGCTGCCCGGCACGTGTGCCTCAACCAGAGCATTGACACGTACACCATGGTGGACAAACAGACCCTGGAGCTCTGCACATTCGAGGAGGGTAGTCAGATGGACAACATGTTGGTACAAACTAACAAACCCTACAAATGCAACCTGTGTGACAAAACATTCTCAACTCCCAACGAGGTTGTGAAACACTCATGTCAGAACCAGAACTCGGACGTTTTTGCCCTGGATGAGGGGCGGTCCATTCTCCTGGGCAGTGGGGACTCCGAAGTAACGGAACCCGACCACCCCGTGTTAGCGTCCATTAAAAAGGAACAGGAAACAGTGTTGTTAGACTGAACATGACTGATCTTTTAAAACTGTCATTTTTACGAAAACTATCTTCCCAATTCAGAACTGCAGTTCTGTGGCATGACACAAACAGGTCCCTGGTCCCTTTCTCCCCTCTCCCTTCGCGCCGTCCCCAGCCCCTCCTCTGGAAAGGCTTTGTGCATTATAAACCTGGAACATTTCCTTTTCTTCAGGGGATATCGGAAAGATAATAGTCAGTAGTACTTATAAACTCAAGTGGATTTTGAGTTTTAGATTATTTAAAAGCATACTTGGAACTAATGAAGGGTATATAACAAAACAACCAGAATGCAATTTGGTAAAGCTAAAATTATGACCTTGCCTGGGTGGTGTCTTCCTTCCCAGAAGAACGGTGTCAGCAGATACAGCATTGCTGCTTAGAGACACAGCTGGGTTCTGTACTATGCAAAATCTTGGTGGGGAAACCTTTAAACCCAAGAGAACGTTCTTAGTATTTATCCTCCAGGTGTCTTATGTCAGAATGCATCCTTTGAGATTATGTCCAGTCAAGAAAAATCATTAGTTAAGAAACCTACTTGAACAAAACACAGAGAAAAAGTAAAAGTAATAATGTGATGGCAATCTTAATTTTTGGATAAAACATGACAAGCTGTGAGTTTGTGTGTTTGTAAGAGAAAATGTGTGGCTACTTACTATAAACAGGTGAATTAATGCACATGCCTTATCTAATTGCTGGCTTCTTTCAAAGGTAAACAACAAAATACTGTATTTTCATTTTTGATAAATTTGTTGGTTTTAAAAATCGAATTTGAAAGTGCTATCCTATAAATGGTTTTTCTGAATAATTGACATGCCATTCTAGCAGTTGCCAGTGGTAAATTTGTTTTAGCCCCGACCTGCTGTTTTTAAATCAGTGTGTCTACTACAGGAAAAAGGATACAGGATCTTATAGGGGAAGTTGTGAGCAGAACTTGTGGTAGCTTTAATGGTTTTAAAAATTCATGCTAATAGTTTACTGGCAACATTCATTGAAACATCAAAAATGGCAAAGAGAAATCAGGACCAAAAAACATAATTGCGGTTTGGGAAAAACCAAGACTTCGATATTTAGTCTCCAAATTTTTTTTAACACCTGAAATTTCCTCTGTTGGCCTGAAAGCAGTAAAACTGTTCCATTAGTCTTCCCTTAGGCCAATAACAGAACGGTCTCCCAGGGCAAAGCAAGCCAGAAATGAGGACCGAAGGGGAAAGGGAAGAACAGTTGATAGCTGTGCTGTACGTGTATGTTAAAACTGACTATCCCGTCACCCTATTTCATGTATAGTTGAGTTCTCAGATTTGTAAGTTTTTATACATACTTTCATTGAATAAACATTTAATTAAGTGGGTATATGATTTGTATCTGTGTATTACTTTGTCAACCCAAAAAGATGCAAGGAAGGGAAGTCGAGAGCATGGCCCAAGGAGTCATTTTCTTGCTCTGTCTCCTCTGCTGAACTTCGGGTGATTTCCTGACTTGAATGGCATTCTCCACATTTGCAAAAGGAAGACATTGAGAACTGCATTGGGTCATAATGTGGTGTGATTCAAATGCATAAACTCTATATGAAGGTGCTGTGAACAGCCAAAGTTGGAGCAGGAATGGGTCTGGAGATGGTGTTACCCAACTTTCTTTTACAAGGAAGAAAAAGCAGCCAAGGAGTGACTGCCTGAAGATGACACAAACGCATGCTATATAAACCTAGGTTATTCAATATTGAGTGGTTTCAACTGTTTTCTCATTTAAAAAAACAACAACCCTATATTCATATCTTCTAACTTAGATGCGAGTCTTGTGCCAAGGTAGTTCTGAATATCTATGGAAGGGGGAATGGGGCTGCCTCCATGGCCCCCCTTGCCACCCCCAGGCTGCCTTGCAGGAGCCAGGAATGCAGCCAAGAGGCAGGGTCTTGAAGATGAGAAAGCGGCGGGGATCACAAGAGATCTCATGGGCGAGGAGAGAGAGGGGTGAGGGCAAGATGCCAGCCAGCCCCTCATTCAGCGCCAGCAACTCGGTTTGTCAAGAGGAAGGACAGGCATTTTGTTCAGCTACTCCTGTGTGGGCTGCAGGGGCTCTCAGCACCAGCCTTCAGACCCCTCCCCTGTGACTGTCCTGCACAATGCCAGCTCTTCCCAAAACAGCAGGGTGCAGATAAGGAAGCCCACCCACCCTCCCCTGGAATGCTTTGTGCCTATTAATCCCAAGAGATGATACATGTAACAGTTTATTCTGATTTTCTGATAGCACCAATTTAAATAAGCTTTAGAAGCTTCCGCTGATGGTATGAGCCAACACCTAAGCTTTAGAATTGCTTTGCGTTATCCTCACACTAGCCTTTAGTAATGTCACTGGTTCGATTGCTTTTCCTTTCATGGGGGAAACAATGAAAAGTGACTCACTCATTTAACAAATATTGCTAAAAAAATAGCTCTTGTAAAGTACTGTAGAATTTTATTTTACCACAGGAATTTTTCAGTAACACTGATAAGGCAGCTTTGGATAATGATACAAGAATGTATAGTAGACACACCTTGTGAAAGTCGTAGGAACCGGGCACTACTGTTTTCTGCTATTGCACCTTGTAAAAAGGGGGAAGAGTAGAGGTATTGGAAATGAACCCTTCAGTTCAGAATGTCAGGCTTTGGTCACAGATTTCAGGTAAAACACCAGATTGCTATGTTTTAAAAAAACACAGGCACTTCAAGGGATGGATGGGGAGCATAGTGTGTGTATAGGGGGCACCTCCTGCAATTTGGCTGGGAATTTGATGGGGGCAGTGGAACCCCCATCCCTTAGGAGTGAATTCTAACACTTTTTTTTTTTTTTTTTGCATGGGGAGTATAATGGATTGCAACTTGTTCAGATCGACTGTGTTTTCACAGCATTTTCATAACACTAAAAATACTTCAGTTGCATTTTGCTTTGTTTTAGTCATCCATTTTAGTCTAGAGCAAATTATTGCTATACATTATTTTCAGTTAAACAAGATTTAGGCATAACAATGTTAAGCAAATTAAAAGTTAATTATCTGAAGAGACACCAATCTGCTTTTTCTAAAACTTGCTCCTTATATAACCAGAATATCAACTAAACTGTTAACACTCTAAATAAAATAAACATTAGACTGAGAACCTTTCGTGCAAAAAAGGGGATCAGGATGAGAGGCTATTCTGTTGTTTTAGTCTCCTCAGGAAAGATCAAAATATCTACTTGATAAAGCAGATCACAGGTCCTGCCCCCAGAGGGTCTAATTCAGTCAGTCCAGGAATTTTCCGGGGCCTAAGAATTTTCATTTTGAACAGGTTCCCGAATGATGATGATGATACCAGTAGCCACGTTTTGAGGACCACAGTGTTACTATGAAATTTCTGCTACAGTATTACAATCCTTTCTTGGTTCTACTTTTCTCAGAATTATAGTAACCAGGGGAGCTAATAATGTGCCATTCTTAGCGTGCTTCTTGCTTTGAAGCAAGCTGTTCCTTAATGAGGTGTGTGCAACATACAGGGTGGTGCCTGTCTGAGAGGCCCTGGCATTTATTCTAAATCTCCCTGTTCTCATTCTAAATGCCCTTGTTAACTTGCGAGCACAGAAAAGTCACAAACACCCTACGTAGTTTTTGAGGAGGCCACCTCGATGGGCCTCCTTACTGTAAGAGAGGAAGGGTCAGGATGAGGAGGCAAAATGGTATTAGGCCATTGGCCAAGGTCATCAAACTACTTAGTGGTAAATACAGAGCCCAGGTCACCCATCCAGGACCCTTTCTGCTACCAGCACCCTGCCTCAGAAATCCTCGTTAGCCACTGTTTAAATTTTTGTTGTTGTTAGCAAAAAAAAAAAGAAAAAGAAAAGAAAAGCTGGACTAAAGAATTCTTTTATCTTTTCAGTTAGAGATGCCCCTAAGCAAACAAAGGTCAGAAGAGAGCCAGCCGGAGAGAACCAAGAGCCTGAGAGACACACGGTCCGAGGAGCCTCACGAGTGACCCAGGAGAGAGCGGGTTGGCCCCTCGCAACCTGAGCCCCCACCGCACATCGCTCCCCTTCAGGTGTTTCAGGGGGACGTGTTAGCAAGCCACAAATACTGAAAAGGCACCGGGGGAGGGGGAGAAAAAAAGAAATGCAGATGACACAAAGCGGATGTTTCCTCTCTTAAAAAAAAAAGCATTTATAAAATGTTAGGAAGATCAATGTCATTATTCAGAACCCACCCAAATATCCAAGGACACAACAGTCATCGGCAGTTACAACATTGCTTCTAGTGGACAATGTTATTAAAGTTTCCCCTCTTCTACTCACTAATATTAATGTGTTATGGTACATTTTGCTCTTCAGTTTGTAAAGCACTTTCACAACAGGAAAAAATCTTGTGAAGTGCTTGTTTACACCTTCTTTTTTTTTTTTTAAGATTTTATTTATTTATTTCTAGAAAGAGGGGGCAGGAGGGAGAAAGAAAGGGAGAGAAACATCAATCAACTGGGGACTTGGCCCACAACCCAGGCACGTGCCCTGACTGGGAATCAAACCCACGACCTTTTGGTCCTCAGGACAACGTTCAACACCCTAAGCCACGCCAGCCAGGACTGGTTACACATTCTGCAATGAAACTGCTGTGACAGGGTAAGTGAACTCTAAAGCCTCACCTTTCCTAACCACTAAAGTTCGTGCGTGACACTTTAAGCAATGTGGCGAGGATCTGACAAGCGATATTTTTTCCTCAGTGTCTCCAGAACAGAGGGAGCACAGGAGAGCCACTGATGTCTGTCTGTCCTGAGCTCCTCCGTTTGTCAGGCCCATCTATCCAGCTGCCCACTCTGCATGCATCCTTGGAGATCTCATAAGCCTCGCAAATGGAACATTTCCAAACTAATATTATCTCACCACCTCCGCCCATGTCAGGACATGACCCCACATCTAGTCTGGGAATCCAGAAACTTCCTTCTTCACCCCACACTGCTCCCACGACAGATAATCAGGTATCATGTCCTGTTGATTATACCTCCCACCGTCTCTTGATCTCACCCACAAACTGCCACTACTTTAATTTAGGCCTTTATCAACTCCTGTCTGGGTTATTATGATACCATGTTAGCTAGTCTCCTCCCACCACCAGCCTTTAATTGTCTGAAAGCTAGAAGAAAATCCTAGCTGCACGGGCATTTAAGATGGAAAACCCTTTCTTAAAAAGGGCTGTCCCAGGCCTTGCAGGATCACAGGTATCCGTAACCCCGACTCATTAATCCCTAGTAACCCTGTGTTACTGAACAGCAGGTGGGGGTTCTGCTGCCTGCAGCCGCCCTCTAGGCAAAAAGCCAAAGGCAAGGCAAAGGTTTGCTGGTAAAGGAAAGCCGTCTTTATTCAAAAGTTACACACCTTTGGAATAACAGCTTTCCACGTGCAGTAGTCACTTAAATGTTTCACACCTGGGTTCTCCTAGCAATCCCCGTTAGTTTTTAATTATGTTACTTCTACAGGGTTAGTTTACAAGCTAAAACATAAGATATAAACCGACACAATTCTGGAAGAGTGGCAGGCTTCTGCCACAAAGCTTGTTCCCTTCTAGAGCACCCGAAGAATAACCCTGTCCCCCTCTGCCAGGCCAGCCCGATCCTAGGCTGCACCCAGAGTTTCTTCTCCCATCCAAAATCCCCCCAAGTTACCGTCCGCTGGGAAATGCAGGCAACTGCTGCACGATTATCCAGGCACCGCTGACGAAGAAGAGAGCCCGAGAGCCAGAGCCCACCAAGTCCCGGAAACCACCAGTCCGAGAGCCCCAGAACCCTTCTTTTATTTCAGATCTTCTCGCCCAGAATTCCACGCGCTCTGGGGGCCTTCCACTTCTCAGCCAATCCCATCCGAGGCTGTTTGGCATTGTCCTGGGCAACCCCTTTCTTTCTTATGGCCCCTCCCTCCTTCCCCCCCCCCCCCCGATATCTGATCAGATCTCTCCGTATTACCTAGCCATCGTAATAACCAGACTCCCGAATCCCTCCCCGCCAACACTGCCTTGAGAATCAGTAGCACAGGCTGATCGCATCAGTCCCATTTCTTGGAATAGCCCACTGGCCAACCCTGCAGTACCATTTCTGTAAAGTCTTTAAAAAGGAACCCTAATTGTGTTTAGAGGCACCCCTCCGCCCCCACCACCTTGCTTTTCCAGGAATTAGGTGAGTTTTTAAAGCTAACAGGGATTAACAGGATCGAGCACGATGTGGTTTTTAAACTCGCCTGATTCATGGTACTGCTTCCGTGCTCGTTAAGTAAGCCGAGTCCTCTGGATTAGAACAGAATGAAAAGCACAGGGCTGAGTGAGAACTAGGCTTTAGCAGTCAATACCCTGTTGTCGGGAAATAACACATAGGGCCCCGGTTTCGCCAGTTAGGAACTACTGCTTTACCTCTGGGCTCTGAGTAGTGGTGTCACAGAGAAACTTCTCTGAAGAGGTCGGGTGCAGCTCTTGTGTTAAAAATTTTAATGTCATTAAGCAATGAGAAAGTTTGCAAAGTTTTAAGAGGTTAAGAGTAGATCCCTGTAAGGATGCCGGTTCTATTTTGATACCAAGAAATGTGTCTGAGTTCTAAGCTGTGACAGCAGTTAAAAAAAAATCATTATCTTCACTGCCACAGCATCCCCAGGTCGTGGCCACCTTCGCCAAAACCTGTGTCACCACTTAAAAGGAGGGGATCTAGATCTCAACTTCCTCATCAATAAAAGCAGGCCCGTGATCATTTCCCTAATTCCAGTGAGCTAGGCTGGAGATAAGGCATTTGGCGGCAAGGAGAAACTTGCATTTAAACGAAAGTGCAGGGCTGTCCAGCAGGTCCATTTCCGGAATCACACTGGAAATGACCAGTCCTGTGAACGTGAAGTTACCGGACGCATTGGTTGTGTGCAGCTTCCGGCCACTTACTATTGGGAATCCTTGGATCACGTCCGCTTCCTTTCTCGTAGAGTTGGGTAAGGGGTCTAACCCTAGTTCTGGCTGCTGGTGGGGATTTCAGAGGAGGTCTGTGTGACTATCCAAAAACTGTACATAACACTGTTCATGTTCATTTTGGGGTTTTGGAGGTCAGCCAGATGTTTAATAAGATGCCAAATCAAGGGGCCCCAGCCCCAAAAGATTAAGAATCAGTGATAGAGATGTTTGTGCATTCACACATTTCCCAGATACGTTCCCAACTTGCACGATGCTCTGTGGGCAGTGTCACAAAGGGACGGCTAAGTAGTTAAAAACAGAAGTGAAATCTGTGGCCAATATCACAACAGGGAAAAGAAAAGCGCTCAAAACTGAATGAATGTGAAATTACAGAAAGAAAATCCATGCCATTTGATTAGGTTGCATTTTATTTAGATAAATGAAAATTTGCCTCCAAACAGGACTAGGAATCAAATATTGTCTCAAGTTAAAGAAAACTGCTAAGCTTGAAGCTTACACTGAAAGCTAAAATTTTCAGCCCTTGACTATCTGTAGCTCCAAACGTCAAACGAAATTTTTGGAACAAAGTATGTGTACAGAGAGGCAACTTGTGTGTACCATTAGCAAAATAACCCGAAGGGGAACATTTTAGAGTCCTCGAATTACAAGAAGTGGCGAGAGGTTACAAGTCTTGCATTGCTTTCTGTTGTACATGGTTCCATAGTAATGCCAAAAACAGCAAAATTTAGGCACTTGCTCCAATTTCTGCAGTTTACATGATTATTGTGAATTTCATGAAGTTAACAGCAGTTTCAGAATTATAGTACAGAGCGGTATTTCCTGCCACCGTTAACAGCATTCCTCGTTAATATGATAGCGTTGCCAATGGACAGAGGTACCGAGCTCACAGAGGAATTACTTAAGTCTTCCGGGGCTCACCCAGATACTCGTTAGTGCGACAGGCAGAGTCACCGAGGAGGCCAGCTTTGACGACAACCTGGTTAGCCACATGTCAAACAGATGGGGTGAAGTGGCAGGATGGAATTTAAACAAACAAAAAAAATCTGTTTACCACAAACTACAAAAATCTTTCATCTGTTCAAAACAGCACAAAGTTTTTTCCTGCAACAGAGAGGAAGTCGATATTGCAGCTATCATGAGACCTTCTTACAAATGGCTGTCATCTATACTTTTTGACTGATCTTTAAAAATCGACACTAGCACTTTTTTTGTAAGTCTGAAGTTCACAAAAGAAGCTATGTAGATCAGACGATATATTTTTTTTAATGTGGGAATTTTAAAGTTTAATAATTAAGCACAGGTGGCTATTAGACACGAGAGTAACTCCAAAAAGATATTCGGTGCTTTCCAGCCACAAGGCCCTATACACTGCTAGGAGGTGACTTTCTACTGTAACCAGTTTTTTGTGGTAGCCAGGTTTGTTGGTATAACAGAAACTACTCTCTGGTTTTCACAGCAAATTTTCTTTCTGCTAAGACTATTCTAGTCTTTCTAGAATGTTATGCTTTAAAATCTTGACCTGGCAGTTGAAATTAAGCTCTCAAACTGGAGTACTGAGTTTGAGTAAACTTTAGGAAGCATATATGCCAGGCCAGTTTTACATGTGAAAAGTGGAATTTTATGGTAAACAGGTGACTATACTTTGTGTGATGATTGTTTGACAGAAACCTTTATATATTGGCAAGAATCATAAATCATTTTAACATTTTTAAGAAATGCCAAGAGAGATCACCTGTCAGGCATGGCAATTTTACTATGAAGCCTTCTTAAAATTTCTTTCTAAAAACATTAGTCATTAACAAATATTAATGCAGAAAACTGACCTTCCTTTTCAGGAGGACACCACCAGGTGGTAGCATTGTCACAGCACTGTCAATCTGAAAAGCTCCGGGTTTACTCTGGCAGATACTGTCTGCTGACTCCCTTTGAAAATCAGCTCAAACGGGTATAAAGCGGTAACATCACACAGAGGCTACATGAGAAACTTCTAACTTACACTGCCTTTAGAATGCGGTAAACCTATGTCCCAGGCTTCCTAGTAGCTAATGAAACCAGCAAATCTAAGTGAAGCAAATATTTTATTTAAATCAGTTGTCAAATCACAATTTCTGGAAATGAACATAATGCAACATTGTCTTAAAGAGTGGGCACAAATATGGCACGGACACAATCCAGCACCTATCAAAATACCATCTGGAAAGACCCGGACTTCATGCTGTGTGTGAATGGGATCCAGCATCTAAGAGTAGAATCAAAACCTTAAAAAGGTCAATTCTTTTCTTCATAGTATGAACAACACATCACTACTTTGCGTCAGGATTAAGCACACTCATCTGTCCAAACAACCATAACAATTGGGAGAAAAGACTTAAAAGTTAATGTGCTGCTGAAAAAAAACTTCCAACTTCCACTGGGCCAGAAAGAGAAATTTCACAGTAACAATGGAACATTCTGTATGTTTCCACAAAAACAAAAACAAACAAAAAAAACCCAAAAACCACTTTTTCTTTTTAGCACACTGTGCATAGTAGGAAAGTGACCAGTCTCAGAGTAATACTAAACCATGGACCTAATCCTTAGTGAATTTTATAATAAGAACCGTAGCATCTGATCAGGAATGTTATTTCCAGGAAGCTGTTCTCACAGGTCGCAAAGAAGCTTCCCAAGGCTCCACTACGGCCGCGTGCCCGGTCATAAACTGTGTGGTACAAAAGAAACGTACTATACTGCACATTTCCTTAAACATTAAGAAAAAATATACAATAGATACAGGAGAAGGATTACTTAAAACATACATATAAATATATAAAGAATGATACTCCAGTTTGAGAAGTGGAACTAGGTATTTCCAACTCCAGTTCCAGGTTTAGAGCGCGGGACCGTAAATGAGAGGCATTGCATGGAATCGAGGGAAAGACGATAGGGTGGTCTTGAAAAGAGGAAATGGGAACCAGCTGTAGCTCCCGACGAAGCCTCGGGATTGTCGGGGGTCCCCCAGGAAGGAGACCGGTTGACGGGCCTGTGCTTCTGTCGTCAAAGGTCTGGAACACCAGCCTTCAGCTTCATCAGCAGCGCCCACTGTCTGCCACTGCTTCTCTCCACATTCCGGTCTTGCAAACACACGACGGTAACTAGAGGGGGAAGAGAGATTCCAAGGTGAGCAAAATTCTCTTTTCCTCCCTCCTCATTTATTCCACCACAGAACAGCCGTGAAGGTGTGCTGCAGGCACTGGAGAGCCTAACACCTCTCTTTAATTCTGTAAGAAAGCAAGAGGGTGAGGGTCTACAGAGTGCGCTCCACGACCCCCAAACCAGTGTCTTTGGTTCACGGAGTCAGGCTCATCCCATGTGCTGCAATTTTTTCTTTTTGTGTTTCCACTGCTGAAAAAAATTCACTTTTCTTATTTAAAAAAAATTTTTTTTAAAGCCCTGGTTGGTGTGGCTCAGTGGATGGAGCGTCGGTCTGCGAACCAAAGGGTCACCGGTTCAATTCCCCAGTCGGGGCACATGTCTGGGTTGTGGGCCAGGTCCTTGGAGGGCGGCACATGAAGGGCAACCATGCACTGATGTCTCTCTCCCTCTCTTTCTCCCTCCCTTCCCCTCTAAAAATAAAATAAATAAAATTTTAAAAAATTCAATTGACTAGTTGGTATGGGGCTGAGTGAGCACAACATATTTCTTAGGTCTTTGGCCAAACGCACACAAATGCATGCTTGTGCACACACGTGGGCCTTTATTTTCTTTGAAAGAAGTCACACTGGGGGTAAAATGAAATCATTATGTGCATGACACCAACATGACTGAATGGCACTTCAATGAGAGCAAAACAACAAAAGAAACCAACCCCGATCCAGTCTGGCTGATAGTTCTGCGTAAAATCATCATTATTTGAACTCTTGCTTCCCTTACAACAAATCGGCCATCGAATGGCATTAATGAAGGAAAAACTATTTTAGAAGAGAAGGAAGCTTACTCACATGATGTTTTAGGATTCTGTAAGTTCTGGCGTTGCTGGCTGCCTCTCTGGTTTCTGTGTCTCCTCCTGTGTTTGTGTTTTGATCTCTTTTCCTAACTCGCTCTGCCCTTTTCCATCCTGAACTTCTACTTCCTTCTCCTTTAGTTTGGGTCCGTTTGCATCCGCGGACTCTTTGGTTAAGCCTCCCGAGGCCTCCGTGACTTCCAGGGCTGAGGTGTGGTTCTCAGGATAATCGAGAGCGTCACCTTTTTCGTCTTCTTGGGATTCGGACAGAGGCTCATCTATTCTTTCTCCTAACCCGGTTCGATCACCATCTTCCCGCACAGACTCAGTTCCAGTTGCTTCTCTCTTGTCTTGGGTGGGGAGAATTACCGCTTCAAGCTGCTGGTCATTTACACCCGAGCCTTCGGCCTCAACAGTCGTGACCTCTTGGGAAGCTGCGTTCACGTCTTTGGAAACATCTGAGCATGTCTGTTCCTCAGCGGTCAGTGCAGACCCCTCTTTGGCTGTGGCAGTTTGTGTTTCACCCTCTGTGCAGGCCTGAAGTCCCCTTTCTTCTCTTTCAATTTGCTGTTCCGCTTCCTGGTTGTCAGCTTTTATCAGGTGAACCAATGTCTGGCAATCAGTGGTGGTTTCTTCTGTGCTTACGAACTGGTCAACGGCTGTCTGAATTACGTTTTGTACAAGTTTGCGGCTCTCAGTCTTAAGCTGCAAAATCTCCTTTTCAGCCTTTAAATCTTCCTCTCCCGTTTCACTCACTCTGACTTCCTGACAGCTCTCCTGCTCGTAGTCTTCATCTGACCTCCCTTTCTGTGAGGTGGTTTTATCTCCATCCGGGTCAGCACCGATGCCTTTCTCAAGGGTAGCAGGTGCTATCACTGATATTGATTCCACCTGAAACTCAGCCCCTGTGGGCACTGCATCTTCCCCTGGCCGAACAATGAAGTCTTCCTTTTCAGAGGACTTTTCTTCCAGTTCCAAATGTGCTTCTGCAGACTCCTGGGTTCCTGGTGTTTCTAAAATCTTGACAGTTTCTCCTAAGACTTTTTCCTCCACTGTTGCAACTGTGAGAGGTAATGATGTCTCCGAGCTTTGAACTTGAATTTCCGTGCAGACTGCTTCCTCTTGAACTAGCCAAGAAGAACTTTCTTCACAACTGATAACTTCCTTTTCACCGGCTCTGACGGTCACGTGAACTGTCGGGACCAGCTGTTCACTGAGCACTTCAGCTGGTTTGGGCTCAAGTTTCTTTTCACTCACTGGCGCTGGCTTCGCTTCCAGTTCCTCCCTTTCTACTACCATCTCTCTCCGCACTGGGGCTGGAAGAGACTGAGTGTGACTCTGGAGTCCAACATTATTCTTTTGAAATTCAGCATCTTTAGTAACTTCATCTTGAAGGGCAGCTTCACTGATCTTTTTCTGACTGGCTGTTATTTCTGTGTCTGCAGACACCCCAAGTCCTTCGGCAAAGGGTATGTCTTTGGTTTTGTCATCAGCAAACTGGCCGGCCTCTTGAACCCCCTCAGTCTTTGAAAGAATGGGTACAGTTTCCATGGATACCTCTTTATCCCTGTGTTCGAGAACCTCTTCCACTTTTGAATGTTCTGTACATTCTTCCTGTGATTGAAAACCAGAGGGTGCTGGAGGCATCTCTTTCAGTGCAGGAACTGCCTCTATTTCTGTCACCTGTGATCCTGTGCCAGATGCGACCTCATTATCTGCATGCATGTCCATGACCTTGTCCTGCTGTGTGATATGGAGAGCTTCAGAATCTGCCACTGGGGTGCTTCCATTGGTCTCACTGTCTGTAAGCGTTTCAGCTGAGTCGGGGGCTGCACGCTGTTCCAGAATAATCTCCGATTTTACCCCAACCAAGGTTTCAGCTTGACAGGTGGTCATAAGCTCACTGGACTCCACACTCTCTGTGACTTGAGGAATTTTTTCAAAGTGTTCTGGGGTGGCCTGTGCATTTACCTTCCCTTGTGTCAAATTCTCAGTTTTTGTTTCTTCGACATGTCCTTTCAACACTACATCCATCTCTTTCTTCAGACCTGGCACTGGAGAATCCTCTCCTCCTTCTTCCACCTCCTCTGGTATTTTCGATTCTGCTTTCTGCATTGTCTGTACTGTCTCTTCCAGTCCTGTGGCACCAGGCAGCTGTGACTCTTCCCTAACTTTTTCTGCAACCGCCTGCAGGACTTCTTGAGTTCGCCTGTCCTGGTCTTCCATGTCTGGCACGCTGCCCTCCACCTCCTGAACTGGTGTAGCTTCCTCTGTGGTGTCTGGAGAGTCAGTTAACTGGGAAACAGCCGAAACCATGTCGGTGGTCTCCTCAGCACCAGATGCTTCCGTTGCTTCTTCAGCACAAAATGCCCCCGTGGTTTCTGCAGCTGTCACAGCTTCAGAAGTTAATTCCATCTCGCTGACGATCGTGTCGTCGCTGGCATCCTGACTCTCGGGCAGAGCTTTGGTAACAACGGGACTTTCCTCCGCCATGACCTCTCTTTCAAACACCTCACCACTTGGTGGCTTGTCTTCATCTTCTGATTGTTCGAGAGGTTCTGTCACTGAAGCAGAGATCCAAGAAGGCGACCTTTCTTCAATATTGGTAACGGCCCTTGCCCCGTCCACGACCACCACAGTCACCGTGTGAACCAGACTCTTGCTGAGCTCCTCTGACACATAAACTGCTCCCTTTTCCTCTGGCTTCTCCTCGCTTCTCTGGGCGTCCTGTGCTTCCATCTTCTCCCTTTCCACAGCATCGTACTCGGACAGAGGTACCACTGCGGGGACGTCGGCGTCATCGTCGTGGACTTCTGTCGGCCCCGTGTCTTCAATGGCAGCTGGATCTTGTTTCCCATCTGACCTTTTCTTCCTTCGTCCAGGAATAAATTTCTTAATCGAGACCCAAGACTCTTCCTTCCCGGTTTCAACATCTGCAGCTGAATGTTCTAGGCCAGCCCCGGTTACGGAGTCTTCATTTTTCTCTTCCAGTTTTGACTTCGATTTTTTTCTCGAGGTGACCAATCTTTTAAACGACTCCCAGGTGGAAACCCCCTCCCCTTCAGAGGGGCTTCCCGCTTGCTCAGGTGAGGAGCTTCCCTGCCCTTGGTCATGCTCATGGGGACCAGCAGGGGCAGTGTCTGGTCCCACTTCTTTGTCTTTTCCTGCTTCATCTGGCTTTTGGCTTTCTCCTGCCGCTGGTCTTGGTCCCCCTTCCTCATCCGAAGACGATGCTTTTCTTGCTCGTTTCTTAGATGACCCCACACAAATCAAAGCTTCCCAAGACACTGAAGTGTCAACCTTGCGCTTCGGTTCTTCCGGCTTCGGCTCTTCTCCATGTCCTTTGACCTCCTCGTGCATCTCAGACACTGCACTCTCCGTGGAAGACAGGGTGGCACTCTTCACCTTATCCAATTCGTCTTCTTTGTCGCTCTCTGAAAGCCTTCTCACACGTTTCTTGGGCGTCACCATCTTTTTGAAAGATGCCCAGGGAGTCACGCCTTCTCTCTTTTTTTCTCCGTCGGAAGTGGTTCCTTCCTCGACTTCCCCATCCTGGTGCGCATCCGCTATCCCTTTCTCTAGACACGTAATCTCCTCGGGTTCCTCGGGCGATGAAGCGGAACTCTCACCCTTTTGTTCGTCTGTACTATCTGGAGAATCCGCCGGGACCGGAGGGTGGTCCCCTGACTCTTCGTCTCCTCCTCCTCTTTTCACTTTCTGTTTCTTCCCAGAAAGCTTTTTTAAGCCAGTGCTGGTAAAAAGTTTCTTCAAAGGGCTTCCTTGCACCTTAACTCTCTCCTGCGATGCCAGCATTTCCACCTCGCTCACAATGCCTTCGGGGTGTGCAGATGATCTTTCCTCAGGACTCGGTTCGGGTGGCTGGGTGTGGTCCCCTCCAGGGGCACACACCACTTTGGTCTTCCCGGGCTCTTCCTGAGGTTCGGCTTCCTGAAGTTCAGCATTCGTTTCAACCAGTTTTTCAGACGGCAAGGACTCTTCTATTTCTTCTGCCTCCGCTTTCTTCTCCGCAGTGCTGACATGGACTTCTGCAACAATCTCTACTTTTTCATCAAATACTTCTGTTGCTAAAGGGGCAGGTTTCTCTTCAGGAGGTCCCTGCACTTGACCTTCAGGGGGCAGCTCCACTTTTTCGTATTCAGCTGATAATCTGGCATCGCTAGTGCTCTCTGGGGTCCCCTGTGGGTGTGGTTCTTCAGAAGCAGCCAGTTTCTCAGAGGTATCTTCTGTCTTTTCATTTGCTTCTGTGTCTGCTCTTTCTGGCTCTTGTTCCTTTCTCTTTTCTGAAGTTTCCAGCTCATCCTCCTTCGGCTTCCTGAAACTGGTCTTTTTTCTCCAGCCAGCCCAACCTTGAGTGAAGAATTTTTTAAAGGGCGATGCCGTTTCGCTGGCCACTGGACTGGTTGGAGAGTCTGGGGATTTGGTTGGTTCTTTTTCTTGCTTTTCTTCTCCATCTTTGCCTTCCTCTGCTGCTTGACCAGGCTCGGCTTGGAGAGAAATTTCTGTGCTGCTCTGCTCGTGCTTCGGAGTCTCATCCGGTTTCTCCGTAGACTGTTTCAGTTCACTTTCTTTGGGTGCTGCCTCTCCAGGCTCCTGGCTGGGCTCTTGGGGGTCCCCAGCCCCGTCTGATCCTCCTGCTCCTTCACCTTCCTCTTTTCTGACAGTGAGTAGTTGGACACTATCAGACTTCTCGCTCTTATCCTTCTTCACAGTGAATTTAAAGCCAACAAACTTAAATACCTTCTTAAATCCAACATCATTGGTCTGGGACTCAGCGGGCTGCGCTAGCTCTTCTAAATTGCTTTCTGATGAAGGAATCTGCTCGATTATTTCAGGCATTTCCTCCTGCCCTTCCTTTGTGATGTCTTGAACAACTGCTGAGTTGGCAGCCATCTCTCTTTCTGAGTCTCTTTCGTTCACATCTTCAGAGTCTCTCTGTCCAACTATTAACAGAAAAAAAGAGGGGTGGGCAAGAACAAAAGGATAAAATGATTACAGTTCAAGAAAAACTAAATATTTTTAAAACACAGCCAATTAATACTTTCTTTAATGTCAGGCAATTCCGCGACAAGTAAGGGTCTTATCAGTATTTGTGACTCCCAATAGATCAGGCAGTGTTTACTTCTTTTAAAAGGCCTTAAAAAAATTCAGGTTCAAAGGTACTACTCTGCTCTTTCTGTTCCCAGTAAAGAGAAAGTTAACTATACCAACTATCAAAAAATTAATAACAGGGGGAAAGGAGGGGAAGGGTCGGTCACCAAGGAACATGCATAAAGGACCCATCGACAAGGCCAAATGGGGGAAGGATTGAGGGTGGGACATGGGGAGGGGTGGGGGCTGGGGAAAGTGGTGGCGGAAAAACATTGACATGGGGATGATGGGATGGGGTGCAGGGCGGAGGGGATAAGGGGGAGAAAAAAATGAGACAACTGTAATAGCGTAATCAATAAAATATACCAAAAAAATAAATTAGTTATATATAAGTAGTCGCAGCATCACGAAGAGGTCAACCAGATAGTGTACATTATGTTGCAATGCAAAATGGAATCACGTATCACATCCATGATCTAGAATCCATCAAGTTTTAGACGTAGCTTCCACTTTATAGAAAATAAAGGGTTAGAGAAACAAGTAAATAACGGCACAAATAAGTATCTAGACAGTCTAAAGGAGAGCATTCTATGCGATCACTAGTCTGGTCTCTATCATGTCCCCGAAAGACACCCAGAGCTCCTTGGGAATTCTGCTCTGGGTCAGGGAAAGTACAATGAACACTTTAGCATATGCTCAAAAGCGGAGAGGGGCGGGGTGCATATCAAAAGGACACACAAAAAAGCCAGCTTGAAGGGGCTCCCTCTGGCCAAGCTTTGAAGCATAAAAAAGAATCGTGACAAGTGATAGGTTCCATGAATCAAGATCAACACTAAAAAAGTAAACAGGGGCAGGGAGTACCTCCTTACAAAAAAATGCCAGTCCATAAATTTTACTTCATAACTTCCATTTTGATCCTTACAGTCGTTCTGTCGTATCAAGAATTAAAGATTTTGCCCTGGCTGGTGTAGTTCAGTGAATTGAGCGTTGTGTTGGCCTGCGAACCAAAGGATGGCTGGTTTGATTCCTCAGTCAGGGCACAAGCCTGGGTTGCGGGCCAGGTCCCCAGTAAGAGGCAAGCGAGAGGCAACTGTACATTGATGTTTCTCTCCCTCTCATTCTCTCCCCCTTCCTCTCTGTCTAAAAATAAAATAAAAATTTTTTAAAGAATTAAAGATTTCTTTAAGAGCACTTCCATGGCATGCATTACTTCTTACAAATTTCTCCAATCATAAAAACAGATGAGAGAACTTCCCACAAACGCTTCTAATGCAACGCAAGGTGTGACCTTTGTTAAAAAGGTGGATATCACTGGAGGTGCACCAGAGACAAGTCAACCCCCCAGAACAAACTATTCTAGTACAATTTTACTGGTAATGAACACAAACATAAATTTTCTGCCAGCAAGCATAGGTGAAAACAGTCATTAACAAGCCTTTCTAGAATTCATTAGAAAATGCGGGGACACTGTGCTAACAGAGTGGGAGAAAACAGGTGTTAATCACACCATAAGCCGGCCCTTCTTCCTTCGTGCTCCTGAATCTGTTTCAATTTGCAACACTTTTTCTTACATTCTGGGGTGATTGCAATGTTTAGTCAAAACTGGGGAAACAATGATGAACAGCTGCCAACTGGCAGAACAGAACAGCTACTGAAGCTACTGACAGTGCAGTAAAGGTTAGCAAGATTCAGATATTCTCTTTATACAGAGTGATATATGGGCTGAACACATTAAAAAACGGGCGGGGGGCAGTATATAGGATCACAGAACATTTTTAAATCCTGTCAACTGGTCTGTAGCCCCTTTTGACCTAAGTAATCCTAGGCGCTGCTCTTGGCAGAACGCTCTCCCAGACGGCGCCGCGGTGCTTTGCGCAAAGGCTGGGCAAACCGAACTCAGCCCTGATTTCAGCTTCACTGGCCTTCTGCACCCCGTGGGACCCGTACAGACATTACAGAGACGCCGTGCTTCCTAAAATACCACTTTGATCACATCAGGGAGCTGTCACACATCTTTAATGGTTGCGGGACATAGAGGGTAGCCTTCCAAACTACCTACCCTGGCAGCTAAGGCTTAAATTAGGTTCTGACATGAAAGCCAACTATGAGCACACACACACACATCAGAGGCAGGAACCCTGCCCCAAACCACGCGCGATCACGAGGCTACCCACTCATTTTGGAACCCGCACTGAAACCTCGATCCCACGCATTTTTCATCACTTGGCTGCACTTTACCCCACGTTGCTTCCAGAAGAACAACGCCATCTTGTCACGCATTCCCCTTGCTCACCTCCAGGCTCTCCAGTGAGCGCACCTTTCTGGCCCTTGCAAAAGCCTGGCGATTTTTTGAGACTTGTATCAAGTTCTACCTCTGCTCCCACCCCTAACATGATGTCTGTGGCCCTCAAAGCTGTCCCGCCTGCGAGGTCCCTAGGGGTAACTGCTGATGGGGGTAGGGGCGCGCTACTCACAGCAGAGGTTACTCCACCAGGGCATGGTGCGTGCTGCCGGGCAGGGACGCCCTACAGAGGCCCCAGAGGCCCAACCTTCCGCTCCCTGATGCCCCACCGCTGGGTGAAGACTGGTGGCCGCGGACGGGCCACGTTGCTGATGGGAACGCCCCCCTGGGGGCCACCAAGTACGCGCGTCGCAGAGGGCGCTGCCCCAAGCAAGCTCGCAAGGCGAAGCCTCCAGATGGCCCTGTGCATTCCCCCAAGTGGGGTCCCTCTTCAAACCCAAGCACAGGGGAGGGCGACAGCCAGGCCTGGCTAAAGGAATGTCACATTGCTGCTAAGTCTCATTGCCGCTGGGTTCTTGAGCTGCCTCTCTCTCAGCCGCACTACATTACGTGGAGCGTTGAGGGAGCATTTGTCCAAACCCCTCTACTCTCAGAGCTCTAAATTCACATTCAGGAGTGGACACCTGCAATGCGTGGCAGAAACCTGTGCGTGCTTTTGTTAGGTTGCAAGAGCTTTAGTTTTTTTGAGTATTAGCACAAAACTGGGACTTCGCGCATGTTCCCATTACAAAATTATCATATATAGTTGTATAGCCTTATAGCTTGAAGGCAGAGCTATAATGGTCACTCCGACTGGTTTACAGGGGATACAGTAAGTTAAAAAATGATTATCTGTGGGGAATGCAGAATGGTACAATTAGTTTAGAAGACGGTTTGGCAGTTTCTTATAAAACTATGATACTCCTTGGTATTTATCTAAATGAGTCGAGAACTTAATATCCACACAAAAATGCACACAGATGATTACAGCAGCTTGATTTACGACTGCAAAAACTTGGAAGCAACCTAGGTGTCCTTCATTAGGTGAATGGGTAAATTATGGGTTCATCCAGATAATGGAATATTACTTAGCGTTGAAAAAAGAGCCATCAAGCTATGCAAAGTCACGGAGAAACCTTAAAATGTATATTATATGAGTAAAAGAACCCATCTGAAAAGGTTACATGCTCTGTGATTCCAACTACACAACATTCTGTAAAAAGGAAAAAACTACAGATATGGTAAAAAGATCAGTGTTGCAGGGGGAGGGGGCGGGATGGATGAGTAGGCAGAGCATGGAGGATTATTTAGGGGAGTAAAACTACCTTGTATGATACTATGAAACCCACAGAATGTGCAACATTAACAGCGACCCCTAATATAAAACTATGGACTTTGGGTGACAATGATGTGTCAAAGGAGGTTCATTGATTGTAATGACTATACCACGCTGGTGGGGCACGTGGACAGTGGGAGAGGCAGAGGACATAGGGGAACTTGCTGTACTTTCCATTCATCTTTGCTATGAACCTACAACTAGCTAAAAATAAAGTCTGGTTTTTTTTTTAAATATCCATATGACTTAACCAGTGTCACATAGTGGCTGCGGCATCTCTGGGGGGCCCAAAGGCTGACAGAAGAGCAAAATACAAAGTTTATCATTTTAAAAGAAAAATTCCTTATTTTTCAAACTGTTAAAATTCTTATTTTCTATATCATTATAACCTTTTATGATTTGTAAATGCCACTTATGATGAGAAAAAGTATTTAGAATTGTCAACTCCCACACTTTAATGGGAAAATTGCTATATGTTTGATGTGATAGCAACTTAAACTCCATTTCAGTGTAAAAAGCTGTTTTGTTTTTTTCATGGTTACAGTCATGCTTTAAGAAAGAAAAGAAGACAAAGAAAGAAAACATATATCCTACCCACCCACTCACAGATTCGAAAGATCACCTGACCATCATTTTTGCAACCATCACAGTAAAGGCTTGGTAAAGTACTAAACGGGAATATGGCGGAAGGTCGGGACAGGATATTTACCTACTTAATAGTAGAAAGGGTGGGGGAAACCTAATTACGCAGGGGAGAAAAAAAGGCAAGAATTCAACATCGACCAATGAGGGACACACAGACACTGGGTCTCATACCCTGAGAGGGACAGACCCATGGCCAGGAATGGATAATCTGAACTGAATCAGGAGAAAACAAACACAATGTAAGGAATGTGGTGGAAATGGGGAGAGAACTATATGCTTTGAACATGTCAATGTTTTAAAAGGCAAATGCTATGGAAATGTTCCAGGTTAAAAGATGCTAAAGAATATAACATATAATACCTGACTCAAGGATGGATCTCGTAGTACAAGGGGGAATGTTAAAAAAGACATTATTGGATTAATGGGGAAAACTGAAATAAGGATAGTAGAGTATTTTAAAGCACTGTAATACAGATTTATGACATTGATAACTGCACTGCGGGAATATCTCTATTCTTAGGAAATACACATGAAAATTAGGGAGTAAAGGACCCTGATGTATACAACTCACCTGCACTGGTTCAAAAATTTTATCTCATGCTAATTTTTGTTTTTGTTTTCTTTTCCAACATAGAGAGTAGACGATGAGGCAAAGGAGGTAAATGTTTACAACAGCTGGATCTGGATGTCCCCTGGACTATCTTAACTTTGGCGACTTTCTCTAAGTTTGAAGTTATTGTTTAAAAAAAAAATCACTCAGATGAGTAAACAAGTGTAGATAATAAACATACAGAAAACAAAAACGCAGAGGATAATGATTCCCCTGATTTCAGAGGTCACTGGACCTTGCCTCATGTTACAAAATGTCAACGTTGTCAATGTATTGAAGAGCAGAAGAACTACTCTCCCCTTAACAGCCCCCTCCCCCAAAAGGAACAGAATTCCGGCAGCTAGGGAAGAAGATTAAAGAGCAAACATTCTGGAGACAGACTGGCGTTTTGGTTTCACCTGTGCCACCTGCTAGACCGGGGCCCTTGGCCAAAATTTCTTGAAGTTTCTGTTCTTTGTGTCCTCAACTGTAGTCACCTCCAGTACATTCTACAAAGGCTACTTAGAAGGATGAAATACCAACTGGTCACCTGTAATAATAATAAAACAAAAGCTACAATTGTTCTTTTTTCCTTCACTGTTGTCTTGAGAAGTGTTTATTTTAAATTCTTTTTACCAATTCCAAAAAATTATGTAAATTATAGGGGATTTTAAAATACAGAAATGGGAATAACACCCATAAAGATAATGTCCGGAAATAATCACTATTCATATTTGAATTTTCTTCTAAGTTTTTCAATAGCCTTAGGAACTGATACAATGGCTGCACCATTTCTTTTTACGTCCTCTTGTTGTTAAACACTCTGCATTGGTCCAATTTTTCACCATCACATGATGTCCCACACGGTCGTATGTATAAAATCCTCGTCTAAACCCCTGAATGTTTTCCAACAGAAGAGGGCAGCATCGAACAGCGTTCAGCATTCCGGAACGGGAAGTCCACAACCTTCCCAGACCTGCAGGACGAGTCCACCCAGCGGAAACCCACCAAGACATTCAGTTCAGGCGTCCTTTCGAATCTGAAAGTCGAACGCCACATTGCACCTATTTTTACCTCTGTGCCTTCCGATATAAATATTTCCGGGGGGGAAACAAGGCGCAGACTCTCTCTTGCCTTGTAAAGACCTAGACTCTGTACCCCACCTTGTGCAGAGTGCCAGTCAGATGTGGCTGCAGCCCTCTCTTCTGCGTTAAACTTCCCTCCTCACTCTCCCACCCCCCTGTGCACCCCAAAGTCAGCCCCCATCTCCCAGACTCTGGCTGAAGGCGGAGGTCTCCAGGCATCCGCCATCTGTCCCACCCACGGTGGAGTTTGCGGCTGGCAGAAGTCCTTTAAGATGTCTTTATGTGCTGTCTGGATGCTGGTTCTGAGTGAGTTAGGCATCGTAGCTGGGTGTGCAGATGAAGTAAAAAGAACAGGTAGGGGCCCAGGTAGAAGGAAACCGAGCCAACAGATTTGGCTACTGGGAGTCAAGAGAGTAGGTGAGGGACAAGAGGCTGGGAATAACAATCTTTCTTCGGGAAGGACAGGCCAGTGTTCCCCTGCCCAGAGTCGGCACAGGAGAATCCATTCCTAACCACACTTACAAACGTTTTATTAATAACCGTACCTTTAAATGACTTCCAACCCTCTCTGCTGCCTTTGACACTTTGGCTCCCTACAGAATTATTATGATGTGCCTTAGATTCATCTGGTTCGACAGGATGGGGAGAACCACCAAGCTTGATTCTAAGCACCACTGGTTTAGGGGCGCATTTTCTCAGCCCCCAGAAAGTCCTTCTGCAGAAACAACTGATTTTAGAGGGGGCCCTTTGAACACACCATGTGATTATCACTCACGTGGGACTTTGAATTACCTGGCCACGCTGAAGAACCCGCTACTAATCCAGAAGCAGGTCTCTCATAGGCCCCGAATGCAAACAGGGCGCTCAGTGACGATGTTGCCGTCTGGCTAGAGACTCCACATTCCCCCCAGACCTCAAAGATGGCAACCAGTGACCCAGCTGGTGTGTCAGCTGGAAAAGCCCCCAGGAGGCAGAGCTGGCAGATAACGTAGTTCCATCTTCCCACTGTCCTCGTTAGTCCCTGGTCCTCTCCTCACCCCACAGCCACTTAAAAGAGAGGGAGATATAATACTAGGGTCCTTGCAGCAGTCTGCACTCATGGGCTCCACGCCCAACATAGTTTTGCCTGGTACGCGGTTGGTGCGACATGTTTTTCCACACCAGCTATTAGTGGAAACATCATACAAGCCTTGCTTCTTAAATGAACATCTTCACGGAACCCATATACCTCGATCCCTTTTTCTGGGCGAAGACTCTAATATGCCTGCTTGTGTCGGCATGTTGAAAACATGACTTGGAAGCAAGAAATGATTTTAAATAACACATATACAAGGTGCTTTCACTCATTTAATTTTTTAAAATTTTTTATCTCACTCATTTAATTTTTAAGTTTAGCAGAACCAGCGCTCTCCCGTCCCCAAGCACATCAGGCCGGCTGGCGGTGACATCTGGAACTGGTTAACTTTCCCCTACGAGTTGCAGCATTGTCCTGGAATGTCTCCAGGAATTCTCTGCATTCTAAATCCATCCCTTACATCCTACACACCCAGCACCCCTTGTTCTAAGGCTCGTTAACCACAAAACCTCCAAGGGGAGAGGTTTAACTGGGATTAAAACTCAGATAAGCAAAAGCCACTGCAGGAGCTTACAGGTCCTCGTCTGGCCTTATGTGACATTCCGCGGTATATGCGTACAGCTTATACGCAGTAAGAAAGTGGACCTTTACAGGGCTCTCTACGGCTATGCCTAGTAGCTGTGGAACCCAAGAGAAGCTTAGCTTTCAGGACAAAGGGGGACTTAAACAACCACCTTTTTGCTGGATTATTGTGAGGAATAATGATAATGGCCCCGCCATGGGCACTAAGTGGTAACTGTCACGAGTGTATGAATTTCATGTCCCGCAAGTTTCTTGACAGCTAATCTACCTTCATGGCAGATAAAAGCAGCCACATGAAGGGTATTTTTATTTCATCTTGCAAAATGGTTTGCATAGAGAAATGCATTTTAAATAATCTAAAACTTGCGTGAATGCTGAAGGGTTCTTTCTTCCCCCGTTGACTTTACATTTAAAGAATGTAGCCCTAATTCCTCATGATACTCTGCAGTTAGTCTCACTGGGAGTGAGTTCCCTAGTTCAAAGTTTTTTTGTTGGTTGGTTGGTTGGTTTTTTGCTGGCACACCACTGATAAGTGGGTGGGGGAAGGGACATCTCTTTGATCATCGTCAAATCAAATCACGTATTTTCTACTCTTTAAGCTAAGTTATTGCTAATGTGATGTGAGTGAAAGACTTCAAGGAAGGCGATAGAGTATGTAACGTGAATAATCAATCATTTCACAATTCAAGTCCTGCTGCATCCGTTTCAGTGTGTGGGGGGTGGGGGGGCGGGGGGAAGCGGCTGGGGACCGGAGAGTCAGTTCCATCAGGGACAGGTTTCCCCACTTTCAGTAATGAAAGGTCATTCCTAAGTAATCCGACAAAAACGTTATCATCCTCTTCCCTTCATATTAATTGTGAAACTTAAATGTTCCTTGCATAACAAAGTACTACCGAGGACTAGGGCTAGAATAACTCACATTTAGGTGAGTAATCCAATATTTAATTAATCCTTAATGCCAATTACAAAAGTTTTCGTTGCTTTTCAAAATTCTGACCAACTATTTAAAGACAATGGCCTGTAAATCTTCCTTATCAGGAAAAGTTGCAGAAGAAAAAATATGACAGTTGAAATTCTCCTTTTCCACTATGAAATGTTTATTTGTTGTTACAATTTTTGGAGTTAAGATGGTCTTCTGTGCACTTCCTTATTACCAGGAAAAAGGGCTAAATTTTGCCACATTCTCCCTTGTACACTCAGAGAGCAACATCCAATTACTTGAGATTGCCTTAAAAATTAGAGAGTCCTTCCAATTGCTTCCGATTACGTATCATTCCATTTGGATTAACTCAACCAATTTTTAAAAGTCCCCTCAAGTTCCCCAAGTTTAACAAGTGCTAAAAAGGACCACCTTCCTTTCCCCCAACAAGCTCAGTATCTGATAAATTAGTCAAACGGCAAATATAATAAAGACCAGGCTGTATACACAAAAAGCACCCAGGAAAAAGTTTCGATCCCCAGCTGTGACACCCAGGAACCATACGCCCAGGCAGCCTCTCTCTGGGTTGGGCATCTGTATATTTCATTTATAGAAAAAGCAATGATCTGGGAAAAAATGGAGTTTTGTGTTTTTCATTTTTAAATTTTGTATAGTCTACTTAACAAAAATGTCTAAGTACCATGTAAATTTTCATACTAGGCAAAGGCAGAAAGTCTAGTGAAATTAACTTGGGGAAGGAGTTTTAAGGAAATCTCAAAGTAAACAAGCTAATCTATAGGAAGTTAGAGATATTTTAAGTTCGGCTAAACTTTCACATTCATTTAATATTCTATAAAAGGACAACGCTCTGCAGAAGCAATTACAGTCAGAAAAAATTTAAGTCCTAGAAATTCTTCTATACTCTGCTTTAAAAAAATCATGTAGATTTGGTGAGCAATGATCTCAAATATTTAAAGAAGAGCAGGTCTTACAGATAAATTAGTAAATGGGGTTTCGTTTTCTTGACGGCAAGAAATGTGAGGGGGAGGAAAACAGGCAGTTTCCTAAGGAGTCATGAAATGATAAAAACCAAGTTCTAACTTGGAGCTACAAGCACGTTCTGCAGGTTTGATATATGTGATTTATTTGCTGGAGGTAGATATTAAATAATGTCATTCATACTCAGCCAGACTTCTAGAAGGCAAGCTTAAGAAACATCCATTTTTACTATGCATTGCCTAAATGCCATTACCTGCCAGCCACCAATTTTACAGTAACTACAGCTTTACTAAAACCACCACTTAAACCAGTGCTAACATTGCAGTCCCCTAAATCGCCAAGTGCACCCTTCCTTGAAGGTTCCTAATAAGTAGGTCAACATGCAAACACTGAAATTTCTCAAAAACAAGAATTCAGCATTTTATGACAGCAAGTGATTAGGCTGTGACAACCTATTTTGAAACTCCCCCCAATCTAACATGAACCGATTCAGCTGGTGCAGTAGTCCCTCTCTGCCAGGGGAAAGCGGACAGTCCCTAACAAAATACAATCAGGGTCTCCCCTAGGCACAGCAGGAAGATTCCTGCACTGGCAAAATGAAGCCGTTAGGTTTCATAGGTCCCTACTGAGCCACAGAGAGAACGCTCTTCGTAGGCAGCACGCTGAGACATTACACGCCCATCAGTATGTCCCGCCACTGACCTCCAGGTCCCCACCCAAATGCAGTTTGGAGGCAAGACAGCATTGACTCCACCTGCCACTGCCGCGGGGGCACACGACAGACCTGGCTGTGCCTTACCTGTGATTGTGATGATTCCCAGCATAGTTACCAGCTCCCCCAGGTGAGAAGAGCGGCGGGTCCCGGCTGTCCTCTGGCGGCTGGCTGAAGCGCCGGGGTCTTGCCCACCCCGTGCTGTCTCACTGGGATCAGAAAGAACTAAGCGCCAAGCCACCCTCAGCGTGGGAGGGAACACCCAAGGTGCCTGGGGAGCTGCAGCACAAAGTGGCTGAGGACGCGGTTCCCGGCTAATTATAGGAAGACCCACCCTCGGCCCGCCGGCTGGAGTCCCGCCCCGCCCCTACGGCCGCTCGGGACTCCGAGTCACGTGTTCCATTCTAAAGGCGAGGAGGCCTCCCCGTAGCTGGTCTGTTAGCGGTCAGGGAGTCTCTGCCGAGAGACCCAGGGAGGGTTTAACAGTTGCTGGGATGAATTAATGCGCAAGAGTCAGCAGCATTTTTATCTAAACCATTACTTCATCCCTGGCACCGATTTAGTCCTGTATCTCAGCTTTTAATATTACTTTAAGGAAATAGCTGCACAGATATTAAATTCTACTGCCATTTTTTAATAGTGTTCTGTATCGTTATGTTTGTTTAAAAGCTGATGAGGTGCAAAACACCACTCCCTTTTAGCACCTGTAGTATTTCATATTTTCGCCATCTGTTTGACACAGACATGTACTGATCTGAGGGTTGGCATTCTCAGGTGACCTGTTTCCTGTAATTCTTTGAGAAAAGCCGTTACCAAACTTTGTGTCTTCAATATTTGACCGAGGCTGTCTTTAAAACGCCTAAATACTTGAGCATTAAGTCTGTTTGTTTGTTTTTTAATGGTAAAAGCTAAACTTTTGGGTCAAACCGTGCCACATTCCAACATACAGACAATGTCACATCTCTAATATCCTAAGGCACAGCATGAATTAGTTAGGTCCTATGTTAAAAATTTGGAAAATTTCAGGCAGCCCTAAATTCTTAAATTCTTTTTCCCTGAAACCAGGTTTGTTCTATATAAAGACACAAGACAAGTGACAGGAAGAGTCGGTGTATTCTTACGATTTTGACATGCTCTTTTTGTCATGTCAGTCTCTGATGAGGGCAGATCCATTTAGGCCCCCTGGGTTTACTTCCTTCCTTTCATCCTTTTCCTATTTATCACTTCATGCCTTGCCAGTCTGACGCCATTAGCACAAGCTCTTCCTCTCAGCAAACAAAATTAAGGTTTTACTATTTCTCTTTTCTTTTGACTGCGAAGATCTTGTTCATTACTTCTTGGGGAGCAGGGAGGAGGGTGGGGGTCTGGGGTGGACCAGGGGGGTAAAGGTGCAAGATTTATCAGAATGATCACTGAACATGTTATGTAATGTCTGATCATGGGGTGTACACCTGAAACTAATACAATAATGTATGTAAACTGTAACTGAAAAATATAATGATTTAAAATAAAAAGGGAAAAGCGAGTACAGGCTTGCGGGCTGGCATGGCACGGCATGTAGTTGCTCCTTCTGGCCACCAGGGGGTGCTAGGCACCATATTCAGTTGCAGACAGGCAATCTGACCTTGTTTGAAAAATCAGCCTCATCCTCTCCGGGAAATGGCCAGTAAGTCCCCGCCAGTGAGTCCCCGTGGGAACAGGAAGTGATGCTCCTTATCTTTACACCTGGGAGCTGATTCCCAGAGCAAGCCACTTAGCAGCTTCGTAACTTTTTTCTTCCATAAAGGAGTCTTAACTCGGGTTTACAAATTGCTTCTGTTACACGTCTTGGTGTGTGAGCAATGCTGCTGGCGCTATAGTCCCTCTACAGTCCACACAGCCCAGGGGTCAAGGCAGCTCCGCATTCCTCTCCTACCCCACGGATGGCCCTAGCCCCAGCCTCGCAGAGTCCTGGCTGTGCAGGTCATGGATCAAGCTGACTCTGAAGGCTGTGTTTGTGACCACTCACTGAGTGGTCTGCAGCATTCCCAAGCACGGGGATCAGCCCACACACTGTGTCCCCAGGTGGGACCCACACCCCTCCCCTGAGCTGTCCCAGAAGCCGCTGCTCCATCTAGCATCTGAGGTCTCAGTTCTAAATTTCTCATCACCAGCTGTTGGGGACAGCACCTGGCTTCCATGTGGTGCCACCTGTGAAATACACATATTCAGCTTATGGACACGCCCACTGACTATGACCTTGCTTAGCTGCACCACCAGCTCCTTTCGACCCTCAAAGTGTAACTTCTAACAATGAGACAAGCAACAGCTCTGTCCCTGAGAGCTGGACAGGAAGAAGCTTCACTAGTTATAAAGCTTAGGCCAAAAACATCTACAAAGGTAACTGCATTGCTGTTCAGTTTTGTCACTTCAGCTTTTCATTTATTTTTATGACACTGGCAAAGACACTAACACATCTGATTTGATATTCTTAAAGAGGTCATGTGGAAAGCTGCTGACTCACTTAGACAGTTCTCTGTTCTCCACCTCACCTCTAAGAGGGAGCGAGACACAGAATGTATGGCATAGTTGCTCTCTGAGCCTGTGTGTCTGGATTTACAAAGAAAAGTCATCCCCAGGATAAACGCAGAGTAGAGATCGCACCTAAGGTGAGTATACAATGCAGGCAACTTTCTTTTGCAATCACTCCATTCCCTGTTTGCTTGTTTGTGTTAAATCAGAACTTTTAGAGGATGACATCATCACCCAAAGCAAAAGTTATTGGAAAATGTTTACCAATAACGTAAATAGATAGATGACAGAAAAAGCATTTCCCCAAAACTTTATGGTTCATTCAACAAATATTTACCAATTTCTTGCTCCACGTTAATTAAGCTAAGCACCCAGGGATACAACTGGATGCTGTCCTTGGCCTTGGGGAGCTGTCTTGGGTGGCAGACACACCCAGATGTAGAAGTGTACAGACCTCAAAACTTCTGAGCCAGCCTCTAAAGAGATGGGGGCAGAGGGAGGCCACCCTGCCTGGGGCCCAGAGGGAGCAGCACGGGCAAAGACATGAAGAACATGACATGAGGGAGTCATGTGTGAGTTTCTTACAGCTACAAGCTCAGAGTCTACTAGGGGAGGCTGGGGGCGGCGGGGGGAGGGAGAAATGGAGGTAATAACTGGAAATGAGATAAAAACTACATTTGAGGCCAGATTTTCAAGAGTTTTGAATGACATCTTTAAAACTTTGGAATGCATACAGTAACCCAAATAAAGAATGGGCAAAGGATCTGAGTTGACATTTTTCTCAAGTACATACACAAATGACGAATGAGCACATCAAAGGATGCTCAACATCGTTAGCCATTAGGAAAATGCAAATCAAAACCACCATGAGATACCACTTCACACTCACCAGGATGGGCAGGTTCTGGGCTAAACGTATTTCCAGGTCTCTGTCCCTATGCTACGAACTCAGACAAATGCAAGCTAATTGAATGTTATGGTCCCATTGGATTGGACGTGTTTATGTAGACATGGTTATTTAGACTAAAAATCCTCAAGACAAATAATCTGAAGACCAGTTCCTCAGGGATTGTTGTGATACAAAAGAGCTAAAGAAGGACTTAAAAATCGCAGAACAACTTTTGAAAAGCAAGGGGAAAATAAATACTTAAAAACATAATCCAAATAATAGAAGTATGTAAAATAAGTATTATTTCTCCCTTTATCAAGTCCACATATATTTATATTCTCTGATTTGGCAATTCTGTGTCTATGAAATATGCCAAATGAGAGGTCGAGATTTATGTATGAGAATGTTTACTGTTTGGGACGTATAATATTTAAGAACCTAAGTGCCCCACCCTGACTGGTGTGGCTCAGGGGGTTGGGTGTCATCTCGCAAACCAAAGCGTCGCTGGTTTGATTCCGGTCAGGGCACATGCCTGGGTTGTGGGCCAGGTCCCCCGGTTGGGGGCACGTGAGAGGCACCCGATTGATGTTTCTTTCTCTCTCTTTCCCCCTTCTTTCCCCTCTAACAATGAATAAATAAAATCTTTTTTTAAAAAATAAAAGGCCCTGGCTGGTGTGGCTCAGTGGTTGAGTGCTGCTCTGCAAACCGAAAGGCTGCTGGTTCGATTCCCAGTCAGGGCACATGCCTGGGTTGCAGGCCAGTCCCCACTTGGGGGCAGGCCAGGTCCCCAGCTGTGGGCATTCAAGAGGCAACTGATCCGTGTTTTTTCTCACACATCAATGCTTCTCTCCCTTTCTCCCTCTGTTCCCTTCTCTCTAAAAATAAATAAATAAAATATTCACCAAAAAAAACAAAAAACAAAACCCAAGTGCCCCAATGGTAGGAAAATGGTATATCTATCTAACTCTTCAGTGGATTATTTGACAAAACAACACTTGTTTGAAGTGGTTATGACAAGGAAAACGCCTACGATGATATATAAACCCATACCTCTTTGTTCAGGGTAAAAGCAGGATAAAATTATATATTCCATATAATCCCAAGTTCACTTTTTAAATGCATATATACATAAGGCTGAGATAAAAGGAGCCCGGAAAATTTTTAAAAAGCCAAACATAGTGGAATTGTGAGTGATTTCTATCTCAATATTTCCCTGCATTTTACAAATCTTCTAAATGACCTTACTTTTTATGGTGAGACTGAAGCACGTTGGACAGCTGGCCCTGGGCTGTCCAGGTGGCCCAGCACCACAGGACCCTGAACCTTGGAGCTGTGCCTCGGTTTCCATCAAAAAGGCAAGGCCGTGTAAACCGTGATCTTAAACTCTCCCATCATGGGCATAAATATTAGCAGGCTGAAGGCAGATGAAAGTCAAAGTGCGATCCTTTTAAAATTATGAAACAAGAAAAAACTTGCTTCGCTACCAGATTTGGGCGGATATACGAAGAGGAATCAATTCTATCCCGAGTGTCCTGGGTTCGAGCACTCTAGTCATCTAACACTCTGAACACCTGTCTTTGGGGCAGGCAAAAGAAGATGCCAAAGTCGGAAAAGCTGGCTTCTCGTTCTGCTAGTCCTGACAGCTGTGTGGCCAGGGGCAAGTTTCTCTGGCCTTCAGCTGATAAATATACCAGCCGTGTTAATGTTATTCCAAGGTGCGGATAAAGGTTAACTCCAGTACTACTGGGTATATTCTAGAAGCAGAATGCCTGTTAGCTATTATGCCTATTTTAAATGCCTTTTTTTTTTAGCCTTTGTAAAATACTCTATAAAAAGCAAGCATGCACCTTTGTCATCAATTTTTCAGAAATGCATCCTACTAAGAGACGCATCATCTTATGTGAGAAGTAATCAACCCGAAAGTCAGCTCGCTTTGCCAGAAGAGAAACAATCTTTTATTTGCCTGAGTCTTAACCAGACAGAGTGGGAGGGAAGGGCAATCTGCAGGTACAGGCCCAGAAGAAACAATGATTGCCTCCCCAGCCCCACCGTATTCCAGAGCTCTCCACCTGAATTACAAGGGGACCCCTCAGCAAGCCACCATGACTTCACATTTTCTAGTGGTCACACCAAAAAGAATGAAAAAACACTTGCTCCATTTTAATATATTTTATTCTCCCAATATACCCATAGTTATGTCAACAGGGATACAATGTGGAAATTTATTAATTTTATATTCTTTTGTTGTACTAAGTCTTCGAATTCCAAGTAGAGCACATCTCCAATAGGATTAACCACGTCACGAGTGTTCAGCGGCCCTGTACGGCCAAAGCACAGCTCTAGCCCTACAAACAAAACTGAATGTCCCTTCTCTTTCTGCCAACTTCTTTCCCAATGACAATTTAATCTCCTTGACTCCTGGGTAGAAATGACCAGGGTACCCAATCACAGAATTGCCCAAACTTCTTTAGTGTCTAACCCAGAGTTGGTCCCTCTGTCCTCTCAGGAGCATAACCTCCCTGTTACTGAGGTGCAGGGGCTAGAATCCTCCCTTGGTGCAACCACTACATAAAAGTCACGTGGTTTGACTACAGATGAGTTCCTAAGTGGCAAAGAATTAAATTCCCATTCATAGATTTAACTGGTACAGCTGTCTTTTTCATTATCTTTTAATTTGAGTTAACATAGTCAAATCTATTTTTTTCCCACCAACTTTCAAAGAGGCTATGGATAGAAATAAACTTTTTAAAAAATCCTCAGAGCGATCAAAGATATTGGAGCCAAGAAAAAAATAGGATACATCAAGAAAGAATAGTTAGAACAACCAAAAAAATCAGTTTTTAGAAATTAAAAATATAGTAACAAAACGAAATCTGGTCTTGAGGACATTTTCCCAAAACGAAGAGCCAAATACAAAGAGGTAAAATATAAGGCAAAAAAAAGTTTTAATTAGGACCACGTTAGAAAGTCTAAAATCTGAATAATGGTCATTCTGTAAAGAGAACAAAGAAAGGAAAAGAAGAAATAACTTCCCCGAAGTGGCATGCACGTGTTTGTGGACTGAAAGCGGCCAGGGGAGCCCAGCGTGCTGAATAAATGGATTCGCATGGGATTCACCGTCACAGGAGCCTCGGAAGACTGAGGACAGAAAGGACCCTCTGTGCTGTCCCGGAAATTAAGACGCAGAACAGCATCAGATTCTAGTAGTAAGTCACTGATCAAGATGACACTGATTGAATTCTGTGTTCGAACACTGAATGGGAATGAACACAACTGGGCGGACGTTTGGGGCCAAGCATGAGGGAAATGTTGCCTTTTTGTTAAAAGTTCACTCACTGGGTTTAGAAGGCGAGGTCTCGGAGCTTGAAGTTAATCTCGGGGGCTCCGTTAATCTCGGGGGCCCCGCTGGAGACTAGCTGCTTAGATGCCAAGCCCTGGCTCTGCTGAGACCATTCTGCTGAAGGCTGTGACTCTGCCACTTCATTTCCAATGAACAATTACTTGGAAAGCAGGAATTCTCTTATTCTTATTTCTAGCTACTGTAGTGGGGAGGGTATGAGCTTATGATCACGGTGTGTGAAGTACCAAAGCGGTGAGTGGTAACTGCCAGCATGAGAAATACATAACAACAGCCTTAGCGGGCGTGGCCTGGCCGTCTGGAGTGTCGTTCCGCAAAACAGAAGGTCGTGCATTCGATTCCCGGTTGGGCACAGACCCAAGTTGCAAGTTTGATTCCAGTTTGGGGTGTGAACAAGAAGGCGACAATTGATGCTTCTCTCTCACATCTATGTTTCCCTCTCTCTCTCTCAATCTCTCTCCCTTCCCGTCTCTAAAAGCAATGCAAAAATGTCCTTGGGCGAAGATTAAAACAAAAAAAAGAAATACATAACAACATATATTGATATTTTCTTCATTCTTTTTGGCTTTGGCTCACTTACCAACATCCTCACTAGGGGTCTCTTTTCTATACTCTCCAAGAGTGTACTTACCTCCTGTAACCGACCAATTCTTTTGATACATAACAATACTTGGTGTGGAGGCAAACGAAGTTGTTCTCACCATTTACAGAGTTTTGGGGGGAGAATCTATTTTTAAGGAGCAGGAATGTTGAAACTGAAACCCAGTTATGCTTGGCAAGCTTCCATCACGCGCATTCATATTTGAAATATATATATAAGCCCCGACATTTTTCTTTTAATGTGAGACAGCTTGTTTTCTCTGGAGATGTTTTGCCTAGAGAAGAAAAGATGAAAGGAAAGACATGATAAATGTTTTCAAATATTTAGAGGGCTGCCGTGTGGAAAAAGGAGGTGAATTTGTGGTCGGCAGTTTCAGAAGGCAGCGCCGGGAACAGAGCTGGGCTTCCTTTGACAGGGGAACTCCCCGACCTTCCTGTGTTTGAGCAGATGAGCCTCGGACGTGGGGGCAGGCGCCTGGTGAGACAGCCAGCCTCACAGTTCCCTTCCACTAAAGCTTCTTGGTCCCAAATCTGGCTTTTCAATTGGTCCCTCTTGAAGGCTGGTATTATGGGCTGAAAGGTGTCCCCTCCAAATTCATATGTTGAAGCCCTAACCCCAGCACCCCAGAATCTAACTGTATTCGGAGACAGGGGTTTTAAAGAGGTGATTAAGTGAAAGTAAGGCCATTAGGGTGGGCTGGGATCCAATCTGATTGGTGTTCTTAAAAAGGGTTATTAGGAGACACAGACACTAGGGAGGTGTATGCATTATGGGAAGACCACATGGGAAAGGTGGTCATTGGTAAGCCAAAGAGAGACACCTCAGGGAAACTGAACACAACGACGCCTTGATCTTGAACTTTCCAGCCTCCAGATTGTGAGAAAATAAATTTCTGTTGTTTCTGCTCCCCATTCTGTGATATTTTCTTTTGGCAGCCCTAGCAAACTAATACAGCAGGACAACCGCCTTGTGTTTGGGTGTCAGTCTAAATATTGCGAGTCCAACATAAAGACACATTAAAGCAGCTGGTTCATCCAATTAATTAAATCTAGCACATACCGCTTCCCACTGAAATAACTAATGCATGCATTGTTAGCACCGGAGGTCGGAGGCGGACGTCAGCACTGCACCAACACTTTAACTAAAAAGTAGTTTGGAAAATTCAAAGTGTGGTACTCAATAATAAGACTCCATGGAGAGGCTAAAAAGCTGTAAAACTTAAGCCCAGGGAATATACCTTCTGGAAGTTATCAAGGCATCCGTTCACGTACTGTAGGGACATGGCGCTCTAGAACATCTCAGTGCAGAACCATGCAGGGATGTCCAACCTTTTGGCATCTCTGTGCCACATGGGAGAAGAGTTGTCCTGGGCCACACATTCAATACACTGTGACACGTAATCACAAAAAAAATCTCATAATGTTTTAAGTAAATTCAGGATTTTGCATTGGGCCACATTCACAGCCATCCCGGGCCACATGCGGCCCACGGCCGCAGGTTGGACATCCCTGATAGGGGTTACTGTGTTAGGTGAAACGGTGGATGAGTCAATTTTTGAGAAAACACCTACATTTTTTTCATCAAATAAACTAAATGGCTAAAATAATTTAAGGTTTCCGTTAGTGGCTTAGTCACATCAGAGAATCCATCACCGTGGACCACCCCATTCTCTCCAAGGAAAAGGGTCTGAATCCTGGCATATTATTTGGACAAGCCCATCTATGCTCACCTATGGTCCTCCTCAAATGGTGCAGAACATCGACTCTGCTCGTGGGGAACTGAATGAGCCTCCACCTATAGCCTCTTCTAAGTCTTAGCAGCAGTTTAAGACTGATCGATAGTCTTTAGGGCAAGTAGATGGGGCATTTATTGGCATCTTTTACCCATCCTGGGCCATGCCAACCCCAATTACATAATTCCCCTATTTTCCCATATGCGGGAGAGAGATGTTACCTGTAGACACATTTATGAACCTACTTATCTTTCTCTCATACCTAAATGATTACATATGGAGACATTCTTCAATACATTTTCCCCCTTGAACTTTTTGGTCATTAAATTAAAACTTCAAATCTAGAAGATGGCTTTTAAGATCAGACTAAAAAGAAAAAGCATAAAAGTTGTCTTTATAACAAGGCATAATGAAATTGCCACGTAGATTTCCACCTGCCCAAGGTCACTTGAGTGTCTTCAACAGCTAATCCATCATTTGGTTTCTAATACCTTTATTACTAGCAATACTGATGTTACTCAGTCATAGAATTTCACCGATGGATGAGGGAGCTCGTATTACAGATAGAAAGTGATGCTGCGTGAGATAAAGGGATGTATTCAAATCAAGGTTACACAGTGGACTGAAGTGATTTATAAAAGCAAGGGAGGGTACATAAAGATCTTATTTCTTCTTCGTCTCCCCATCCCCATTTTTTAAGTTAAAAGGAAAAATAAAGGTTAATGACACTGTCAGACTTGGATATAATTCAAGAGGAAAAAAGTTTTCTCTATGCAGTTTAGCTGCTAATTACCAAAAAAAAAAAAAAAAAAAGAAAAAGCCAAAAAATTCTGTGCTTCTTTAAAGATGAAAGCCCTAGAGTATTATACCTGAAATTTGTCAATGACACAAGTAATTTCAGAGAGGCACGCTAAAAATATGGCTGCAGAACGGGGGAATGGATAAAAACCAGTTCCCAGAAACTGCACGCCGGCGTGCTTTTGCCTGAGTTCAAGGCCTACTTTGTGAGTGTTCTCCCTAGTTTTCAAAATATTACAAAACAGGATACAGCTTGAAAAAATGTCACGATAATATTGTACTTAAAATACCAAAGTGGGGAAAAACAAAAATCCCTTTCTTTGTCTCTTGAGCCCTTATATTTGATAGCACTGGAGGACTAGCAGCCTTCATTGAATCACAAGCAGGTCAGAGTCTGATTTCATGTTCCCAGGTGACACCTGGGCAGCCACTAGTGAGCGCCTGCACGAGCCCGGCGCAGTGTGCTGGAAAGCACCCGGCTGTGTTAGTGCCGATGTCACAAAAAAAGCCTTGGGGGAGACTAGGAAGCTGCATATTTAACTATGCAGGAAATAAATGGATAGAAAGCGAAAAGCTAACAGATCTTCGTCTCCCACAGCAGTAACTTAAAACTGTGTCCTTATTTACTCAAATATTTGTTGAGCACTTACAACGCGTCAGACGCTGTCCCAGGCTCAGGGGATTCGGGACTGAACCATATAGGCCCCTCCCCCAGTCCCTACCAGGGACCCACATACAGAATGCCAGCTGTTAACAAGTGATACGGAGAGAAATGATGAAGAATGGAATGTAGTGATGTGGGCAACAGGCATGTCTTCATGAAAATACTAACAAGGTGCCAGTTAGGTCACAAATTGAAATAGAAAAGGGATTGAATCATAAAAACATTTCTTTCCAGCAGAGAAAGCATCTTCTCAGAGAAAAACAAGTATTTGGCGGAGGGGGTGGAGGGAGAGTCATCTTTGAACACAGACCTGGAACAGCCCTTAGGGTACTCACTATCCAGAAAGTTCTTAAATGATCAAAACGCAAAGAAAAACTACTTGTAACTCCAGAATGGATTTTCTGTAAGGTAACAAGATCCGCAGGGAGGGCTGCGACCACTTGGCAGTAACCTTACAGCCTTTCCCTATCCCAAAGGCTCCACACACCAGGAGCTGGCAGGTTCAAACAGCACATTTAATAAAGGCAAAGACTGTGATATGAAGGAAGAACCATTTGCAAAATGAAATTCTCCATAGTGTTGCAAGTTAAGCTTCTAGGTAACTGAGCAATGAATCCTTCATCTGTTACTGTGTCTGGGGGAAATACCCAGAAAGCGGAAAGTGGAATCCTGTGAAACGCGAGACATACACCCTTCGAAAAACTTCTGCTTTATGAAACACTATTTTTTTTTGGGGGGGGTGGTGTGTTTGTTTTTATTTTTCTCAGGGTTGAGGGCTGCCCCCGGGGTCAGAGCAGATAAGACAATGGTGCTTCACACGCACATTACATGAACAACCTCGTCACCATGTCACCATTCTCAGATTAGCGTAACAGGATGGCTGATCCTTTGAGAGCGGTGGGCCCCCAGTGGCAAATGCTATTGACAGAGCATCCCACTGCTGGTGGAAATGTCCTCGCTCTTGGTATGCAACTCATACAAAGCACATGTGAACAAAAATGTCAAAACCAAGAAGACCACCATTGTTTATTTGCTCACACAAATACCTACTAAAGTTTTAAATCTAAAACTGGACCCAGACCAAGATATGATGTTTTAAAAATCTTTTTCAGGCATTTAACTCATGGAAAACCATATAAGCCAAAGACTATAGAACAAATGACAGTTTGAGTTGAGAGAGTTCTTTTTTTAATTTCTTCAGCAGAAGCAGATTTTCCACAAAACTAATAGCACTTACGCAGCCCCGGTAAATTCTGGGAGTGACATGCTGTGATTAGAACTTTCTAGTCGGAAAAGGGCTGCATTTCTATATAAGCAGTTTTGATCAATGATAAATCACCTAAAAAGAATGCAGAAGGGACTAAATCTCCCAGGCTAAAGTAATTTGCTGTGAATTTCTTTCATTTTTTTAATATTTTTTATTGTACACTCTCTAAAAGATGGCCCCTGAAATTAAATAATCTTCAAGCCTCCTCCAAACCATACATATCTGACACTGCTACACAGTTTAGAAAACATTAAGTAGGCAATTCCTTTTTTCTATCATTTAAAGAACATTTACAAAGAAACAGGATCTCATTTTCATTACAGGAAGAGGACTGATTCTGAATTACCAGTATTTCTGGTCTCAGAAAGAAAGGAAGCAAGTCAAGGTGTTACTGTAGGTAGTTAGCTAATTATTAGTAAGAAAGTGGAGCAAAGAGAATTAGACATTGAGCTTAAAAAACTGGGGAGCATAAGCCTGTTTGCTCCACCAGTAAGCCACAGCTTCACGCTCCAGGGGACCACAGCATTGCTCCCCCAAGGGAACTGACACTCCTCCCTCTTGCCCTCCAGGACCTAGCTGTTGCGGGGCACAGGAGAAGGTGCTTGACCAAAGAGGCCTGTCAGTCTAACTAGGGGGTGTAGACCTATCAAAAGGCTGCAAAAGCTTGAGAAGTTGATTGGTTCTTTTGAAAAAGCACCTGGTCTGTCCCAAATCCAAGCTAATACAATCCCACACAAAAAAAGAATCTCTGTCTCTCTCTCTCTCTCTGTCTCTGTCTCTGTCTCTCTCTCTGGCCCACCTAGTAATGTACTCATCCCATGCATTTGCCTGTTCACTCTCGCCCAGGAGCATGTGGTCATGTGGGTCTAGCAGCTACTGGGGCTCACAGAGGATTGCATCGACCCCAAAAGACTAAGCTTTAATATAAAGCAGAAGTTCCAGACACTAGCTTTTGCTCTGGCCTTGCTGAGGACCCAGCCGGACTTTTTCCATGGTGGGACAGGCAGAGACGGAACGCTGGAAATCCAGGGGCAACCTTCTTCCCAAATAAACCATTTTGCCACACCACAATCCCCCACACATGGGTCCTTGGAATGCTTTCTTTGTGATCCTGTGGAAGAGTCTAATTCCCACCAACAACAAAGGTGTGAAAATATATTCACTTATGCTTTGTCTAAATATTGTCCGTTACTTTAAATTAAAAATGCTCTAGCAGGAGAGGCCCTTGTTCAACAACTGATCCACTTATGGCAGGACCAAATCCCACTGTTGGCCAGTCCCCTCAAGGACCATGATAAGTCACATCTCTTCTTCCGGAAGTGGATGGTAGTAGAAACCAAGGTCCCCAAAATTCTCAAGTGTTAAATAACAAATGATGCCTCTGTTGACACGTAGAATGGATTTCTTTCATTATTTTTTATGAACTAATCATAAAATCTGACCATAGGCTATCACTGATGACAAGAAAAAAAAACAAAAAAAATATTGTTTAGTAATTTAACAGAAAGACTCTGTCTGTATTTACCTTACCAGGTAGACAAAATGGGGGAAAAAAAAACAAAACAAGTGTTACCAAGCTGCCTCAGAGACCCAATAACCCAAGGAAGTAACAGTTCTGCCACAACAGTAAAAGCTCATCCCAAACGCAGGGCCTCCAGAAATGCTTCTGGCCACAGCCTCTGCAGCTCTGGGTGTGTGTGGGGAATGGGGGCCAGTTCTTCGCTAGATGACAAGACCTTTCCAGGATCTTTTGAAGAACACGGTATATGGACGACCACTGTTTTCGCAAGAGGCATTTGCTGTTTGGTCAGACCCCCAAAGCCTGGGTGGGTTTAGGGAGAAAATGGAATAATCATAGGGTGGGGGCAGATCACTTTCTATAACAATAGTGTTGACCCACATGGCTGAAATGTGATGAAATCATAACTGGACTAAAGGAAAACAGGCAGCAGACCTCCAGCAGACATGTCACAGATAGAACGGGTTACATGAAAACGTGGGCATGTGCCCTTGCCTCCCCGCTCTCATCAATCCTGCACAGCAGCATCAGATGAGAAGCCTGACCCAGCGCTACTTTGGTGGAGCATTTCCGTGAACCCACATGGCCTACTAAATATTTTCTAAACGCCATGCTGATGTCAGGGCCCTGTCACCCAGTTGTTCTTCTTTCTGGATTTCCATTCCACCCTTTGCAGAGTCCACGGTTCCAACAGATGAGTCTGTGGACATGCCCTGCACAGGAACAACACAGTGGCTATGAGCTCACCCATGGCAGTGCACCGATGTGGGTTTGAATCTTGAGAACATCATCAACCTACCTCACAGGGTCGCTGTAACTTTTTAGGGTCATAATGCACAAAAGGCGCAGTTCCAAGACCCTAATAAAAACTTGTGAAGTGTTGGCTGTTATTATTCTCCTTGTTTTGGCAGCATCTTTTGTCTCCAATAAATCTAAACCCAAACCTTGTCTCAGCCCCCAGATGTTACCCTACCTTCTGACCTCAAACAATTGTTCCACCTGAACTTGGAGCACATCTCCCCTCTTGCAAAATTCATTATATCACCACCACGTCTTAACCTTATTTTTATCTGATGTACCCTTCCATACACTGGCTTCCTGTTTCCGCTGATGACAAGAACTGTAAGTGGTGGACCATTTCTTAGCTGTCTTCACCTTCCCCGAAGCACCCGGCACCCTGGCTTGGCCACAGAAGACTCCAAAACTGCTTTGGCTTGATTTGATTCAAAAGCTAACACAAGAAGAAGTATGGGACTTTGGAATTTCAGTTGGGCCAATGCGATTATTTTGGTGGAAATTATTTGAAACTCTCACACTAGATTATATAAATCCTCCTCCCATGAGACTGTATATATTTCTAACTTCATATGGTGCCCACAGTGCCGTATAAAGATCAGTACTGAAGGGCTTCAGAGCGAGTCTCCCAATACACCCCTTTGGCATGACGGCTGTTTTGAGCTAAAGGCAATGAAAACCCAGCATATTCAGGAAGAACTCTTTACCTCCACCCTCAACTGTCTACATTTACACTGGAAAGGGGTCTGTAGCAATAAGGCAGCCATTAGCAGAGACTCCTTTTTACCCAAGAAGCTTACCTGCATAACAGCGCGGAGCAACCTTTGTTTTCCAAACATGTCTTCTGCCTTCCTATGAAGGGTCTTCTTCCGAGTTGTAGCTCCAGACCCCTACCTTTGCATCGGCTCAGGAGGTTAGATAAGTTTCAATTACCTGGCTGCCTTTCGTGTCCCTGTCTTTATGCCCTCCACCTCATGTGTCCGTAATTAAATTCGTTTTTCTCCTGTTAATCCGTCATGTCATTTTGTCTGAACAGCCAAAGAATCTAGAGGGGAAGAAAGGAAAAACTTCCCACCCCTACAGCTTGAAGCAGTTTCATGGGGACGCTGGGCTAAAACTGGTTCCACGTGTTGGAAGAATCTCGTCTAACCAAGGCAATGGCCAGTCTCCTCTCAAAGGCCTTTCCCTTTCCATTGTCTCGTTCACACACACGTAAAAGTTAGTGCACTGTATGCCAAAGCATCAATTTGTGTTTCTCCAATAGTGGCTGCTAAAATTACTCTCCCATTTATGATTAAATAGAATGATGAAAACAGAACTCAGGAACAGAAGGGGGTTCTTCTTCAACACGTGGCCCTCACATTAGACCTACTGGTCAGGGTGCTTGATTCTGTCCCTAAGTGTGGTTCTCGCCCCTCCGCACGGCGGAAATCAAACCACTGGTAGTGTGGTGAAAGGTGTGCTTTCCAACAACCTTCCTGCCAGGATCTCAAGGCTCAAGAGCTACAAATACACAGCACATCATAGTGGCAAGGAGAGGTGAGCAGAAAAATCGGTGCATGCGTAACGGGCTACTCTTAAGAGAGATACTGACTCTGAGAGTAACCATGACTCCAGTGTTTCCAACAAGGATTCACAGTGGGCACCAGACAAGCAGTTGGGACAAGGCAACAGTGGAAAAAGAGAACAAAAAACAACACTAAGTTCCAGATAAGGATGTCTAGGAAAGAGGAAACATGATTTCACTTCCTATACCCAAGGACCAGTATAACTTCCTAACCCAAGCATAGGACCTACACAAATGGTCAGATAAGTGCTTCCTTTTGTAACCGATTCACTGCGTTTGTTGTCAACATCATCCACCCCAGGGAGGGTGACAGTATATGTGTTCTGCCCAGACCGGTGTTTATTATTCTGCTCAGATTCACTGCAGATGGTGTTTGCCCTCCAGACCCTGGTCTGGCCCAGAGCCTGCAAAGGTGGCTTACCCTCTGCGACAATGACTTCCTCCTCCTGGCCGGGCAGGGCTCCCTCCGGGAGGCTGAGCTCTCCTGGCTCAGCTAAGCCATTGACGGTGGACAGCTGACCATTCTTCTGTAGGAGCTATGAGGAAGACAAAACTCAATTTCAATCTTCACAATCAAGTTAGAAACACGGTAACATAAGAAAAATAGCCCCGGCTAGTGTAGTTCTGTGGATTGAGCATCGGCCTGCGAACTGAAGGGTCGCTGGTTCGACTCCCCAGTCAGGGCACATGCCTGGGTTGCAGGCCAGGTCCCCCGTAGGGGGCGCGTGAGAGGCAACCACACATTGATGTTTCTCTGCCTCTCTTTCTCCCTCCCTTCCCCTCTGTCTAAAAATAATAATAAAATAAAAAATAAATATATTATACTACATAAAAAGTTTTTAAAAAATAAAGAAAATCATATCATTTAGAGGAGAAATACAGAGAAACAGAGGGTCAATGACAATGAAGAGTTAAGTCTTTTATTCATCTGAATGATCTAGCTACCTTATAAAAGGTACCAGGAGCTATGTCAAGCAGGTAAGGCTTTGTATCCACATAAACGTGCACACCATTGATTCATTCATCTGCACACCATGCATGATTTACACACCTCACTGTTGTATCTCAGATTAGCTTGGAACGCTTATCTGAGATACAACAAACAATGAACAAGTCAGGTGTGGCCCTCACCACGTTGAGCTTACAAACAAGCATGGAAGCCAGGCTTCTAAAAATATTTTTTACCTGAAAATAACGTTTCCTTGTGGTGAGAAGTTATGCATATTTGACTGGACTATGCGTAAGTGACAATGGACCCTGCCCAAGGTAGAGGGCAGACGGCTGAAAAAATAATTACTAACTTCTAGCTATGGAAACAGTCATGAAAGAGGAACACACAGAACAAATGACAATAAACAGAGGGCCCTAGCCTAGGCTACGGTTTAGGGGGGCATGGGGGCGGGGCTTTGTGAAGGAAGTAAAGGTAAAACTGAGATCTAAGTTTCCAGGCAAGGGGAGTTTGAGAAACCGTGTAAAGGGGGTGCAGAGAAGAGGGGCAAGTTCAAAGACCCCATGGCTCAAAGGCCAGTCTATCCAGAGTGAACAAGAAAGAAATATGCAATGCATGTTTTTACGGTCACTGTTTTTTCCTTCAAAAATATTCCTAAAATAGTCATTTGCAATGTTCCTTCTAGAATAACTTGTGCAATCGAGGTTCCCAGTTGCAAAAACAGTAGATGTATATACATGCCCTCAGGTCGTTTTTTAAATCCTGAGAGCATGGGTAAAAAGTTTTAAGCCAAATAAAAACAGCACCCACTGGAACCTAAAGATTTCAACAATGTCTCATAGTTCATGCGCTTTCCTCATCTGTCTAAAACCAGCTTAGCAGGTGCCAGTGTTCCCATTCTGCAGGTGAGCACACAGAGACGCAAAGTGACTGCAGTGCGTCGGGTCGGATGGACAAGGTCCCGCAGCTCCGGAATGGAGGTGGCTGCGGCCCGAGGGCCAGGACTCAGCACTGACAACTTCCAGGGTTTCCCACAACACGACGCGTTGTTGACGGACCTGTTACTGTGCACAGTGACGCCTCAAAGGGTGTTCCACAGTACCCAGAACTGCTGCTCCAAAGAAATCTCAAAGTTTAACACCCCATCTGGCATCACTCCACGGCGCCGACAGGCCAACGGAGCATGCTGGCCAAGTCGCTGACTTCCATCAGAGCCTCGAAGGGACAGCGGGTTCAAGACAGTCAATCCAGAAGGCTGCGACTGTGCTAAACTGGTTTCACCTGGCTGTTCCCTACGCCCAGCAAAGCTGCCCTTCAACTGTATGAGCTGCCTCCTGAAATGATAGCACCGTACTTTAATGCTTACACTGCCGACGGAATGGTTGGCCGCCACAGGCCCATGCTGAATCCATTTATGAGACAGAACGCTCAGATCACATTTCCACTTAAAGTCTTCCCTTACCAAAATATGAGAGATGGGACTTTTAAATGAAACCCAACGACAAAAGCAAAGCGGGGCAGGGCGGGGGGGGCCCTCCACAATGCTCATCAGCAAAAATGCCAGCGATTAAGAGTATTTTAACTAAATATCACTAGTTAGGCACACAAGTTAGACTTATATTTGATGAATAACATGAAGAGCCAGGGAGGAAGTCAAGAAACGTAACTATTGTAGGCTACATGGCAAACCTATGACTCTTACACCTAAAAAATGTTGACATATAGACCATAATATAGCAACTGAACAGGAAAAGTGCAGCAAATGTTGGTTAACTGTGCTCCTGGTTTAGGAACCAGAACTCTGAAGCTATACAGAGTTTACAGTTCTATAGAGTTTCCATAATTCTTGAAAGATTTTTCATAGTTCTTTGTGAGTTATCAAATCTGAGACATCTTTAGCCAGAATCAAATCGAGTGCACTGTTGGTGGGAATGCAGACTGGTGCGGCCATTGTGGAAAAGTCTGGAATTTCCTCAAAAAACTAAAAATGGAACTGTATTTTGATCCAGCAATTCCACTGCTGGGGTTATACCCTAAGAATCCTGAGACAACAATTCAGAAGAACCTCTGCACCCCAATGTTCACAGCAGCACAATTTACAATAGCCAAGAACTGGAAGCTACCTAAGTGTCCAACACTAAATGAGTGGATCGAAAAACTATGTACATTTACACAATGAAATACTACGCAGCAGAAAGAAAGAAAGAGCTACTACCTTTTGCAACAGCATGGATGGAACCGGAAAGCATCATGCTAAATGAAATAAGCCAGGTGGTGGAAGACAGATACCATATGATCTCACCTTTAAGTGGAACCTAATCAACAAAATAAACAAGCAAGCAAAATATATCCAGCAACACTGAAATATAAAACAAGCTGACGGTAACTGGAGGGAAGGAGGGACAGGGATAATGGGGGAAAAGGAGGGGAAGGGTCATCAAGGAACATGCACAAAGGAGCCATGGACAAAGCCAGATGGGGGAAGGACGGAGGGTGGGAGGTGGGGAGGGGTGGGGCTGGGGAAAGTGGTGGCAGGAAAATGTTGACGTGGGATGATGGGATGGGGTGCTGGGTGGAGGGGATAAAGGGGAGAAAAAAATGAGACAAACTATAATAGCACAATAAATAAATTATACAAAAAAATAAAAATTTAAATTAAAAATAAAAATAAACGTGAAGGACCTTACAGGACACAGGCACAAACTTTCATCTATGTTTAGAGATGATATATGTATATAATCAAGTATATTAGTTGCAATAAAATGGGTCTTAAAAACTGAGATCACCTGCTAGCCCTCCTTATAGCTGAAGTGTGGTAAGGAAATTTTGGATTAGTCATTCCCAGTGACCACAGGGCAACTGTCTTTATGTCAGGAAGGCATTTGATGAGTTGAGTTTGGTGACAGGCAATCTACAGGGGTGACAGTGTTAAAACTGAGTTTAGGGCCTATTTTGGTATATGCATAGCTCGGATCCAGCAAGTGCACCCAAGCGGTGAGGCCACAGGTGACGTCTCAAGTAAGCAGAGTCTATGACACACCGACCCCCACACAAAAAAGGGGCCTTACTCCTAGCCACACTCAGATATTTGTACCATTCTGTGTTTCACTTAGAGATGCTTTTTACAAAACCTCATGTTTTCTCGAGGATGGATAATTAACTTTTTTCCATGCCATAAAAAGGCGGGGGCGGTGTTTTCCCTTTCTTCCATCCTCAACCATCTAAATAATTCATCCCATTGCTGAGGGTTCCCGTGCCTCTGACAGTTATCAAGGCATGAAGGCCACCCCAAATTACAGGAAACCTAAGCCACGGTTCCTTAACATTTGAAGTCCTTTCTGTCTTTTCTTTGTAAAAAAAAAAAGAAAGAAAAGAAAAAAGGAGAACACACTCTTTCTATAATCTAATTGTTTCATACACTGTGGATGCATTTTTGTTGGGTTTTTTTCATTTCTTTATCAATAATCAATAAACACGTATCATGTGGCTCGTCGTCAGCCATTCTTTCAAAAGTTATGAGTTTTGAGATGGGAACTCGACTTGAAAGATTTGCTCCTTGCGCTTAAACAAGCAAGCACCAGAAAACCTGTTTTCCCACTGGATTTGTGCTTCAAAAAGGGTAAACGCCTCCTCTGAGCAAATCAAAACCCTCAGTGTTTTCAAGCTTATATCCTTTGAGCAGGTCAGCCAGAGTTTATTCCCGTAGAGTATTACCACATTACAACTAAACAAATTTTGAAAAAAGATCTCAAACGCTTCCAGCAACAGTGTTTTCCTCTCATTCCTGTAAGAACAAGAGCTGAGAATCTCCGAAATGGTCGCCAGGGCATCGCAGAAAGCGGCCAGACTTCGTCTGGCTTCCTCCTGCTCGGCAGTCAGGAGTATCGAGCTCTTTCATGAACGAACAAAACAGATGAGCTCTTGACAGCTGTCAGGACGTCGGGGAAGCGGGGAAGCGGAGGTGAGCCTGCGAGGGTCACTCTGTTCACCACAGATGGGATGCTCCTCGCTATTCATTCTCAGCAGATGACAACGCAGGTGGGAGTGGCCCAGGGTCCTACAGTCCAGGGGGCAGATGAGGCTCTGAGAATGCAGTCCATCCAGACTCCAGCAGCAAGCCCCACAAAGAAGAACCATTCGGTGGCTATTAGGACCAGAACCTTGTGAATACATGGAAACACACACACACACACACACACACACACACACACACACACGATTAGAGTAAAAAAGATTATCTGGAAGGAATTTTAAATCCATGACAAGATTTGTAAAGAAAACTCTTCGCCGTGTTTTATTCATTCTCATAGAAAATGCTTTGAAAGCAAACCTTTAAAAAAAGCCAAACAGAAGAAAACAGAAATCAGAGTGTAAATCAGTAAACAATATATTTGGCAAATCATTTTAAGTGTGCAAGCCCATTGACTCCACCACGCATGCTAATAGATATGGCTTTACATACGTCCGAAAGTACAGGTACGAAGACGTGCGATACACAGCAGTTTATAACAGCAACAACCTTAAGCGACGGTCAGTAGAGGGGAAGAATGAAATTACGAGATATCCATATAAGACCCCGAAAGGAATGCGGTAAAATCTAGACACATTGCTGTCGCCAACTAAAGAGGAAAAAAGCAAATTGCTGAGAATGTTTGGTTCCTTTATGAGTCCTTTAAAATAAAACAAAAATAACTAACGGGGAGGGCAGGAGGGAGGGGGAGAGTGCTTGCTCTGATGTTTGTAGAAGCATTAAAAAAAGCCAGGAATCATATATCCCAAATCGTTACCAATGGCCGCCTCTGTGGAATCACTGTTTGGTTTTATCCTTTGGAGAGGCGTTGGGGAAGAGACATGGTGTTCTTCTTATTCACTTTATCACTATAAAGGTAAAAAATACACTGACCCCTAAAGTCCATGGACTCTTAGACTGTAAGCATGCTATGAACCGGACTTTCCGGGGTTCATAAATCTTGTAACAATGTGAATGGACCTGAGAATATCACAATAAGCGAAATCAGTCAGAAAAAGTTAAGAACAATAGGATTTCACTCATTTGTGGGATATAAAACTGAAAGTAACAAATGAACAAACAAGAAAACAATCCAAAACTCACAGACATAGAAAATAGTACGGTGGTTACAAGAAGTAAGTAGGATGGGGGTAGTAGCGCGTAAAGGGGTCAGATATATGGCAGCAGCAGATGAGCTGACTTTGGGTGGTGGGCACACAATGCAATGTACAGATCACAGACACATGCACTTCCCAGGGACACAGACATCACTGTGGTCAAGGTCGGGGTCGGGGAGACAAGGTGGAGGTGGACAAAGGAGGGGGCAATGGGGGAACATCTGTGATAGTGTCAACAATAAAAAAAAGTACACATGAAACCTATATCATCTTATTAACCAATGTCACCCCAATAAATTTAATAAAAAAGAACTGTATACTCGAAACCTATAATCTTATTACCATATGTCACCCCAATAAATTTAATTTTTAAAAAAGGGAAAACATAAATCTTTTCAGGTCTGAGCCAACGGACCAAACTTCCCTCATGGAGCTTCAGCTCCTCTGTTCATATTCTCTTCAAATGAGATCAGCATATCAGTGTCCCAGCTACGCCATTAGTCAAAAACACTGACCAACACGGGGCCGAGAATATCACCTGATACATTAATACATGTATTATGTCCTCATTTCACAAACATGTTTATATACATTTGCTCATTTAATCCTCCACCTTAAGGAAGTTACTGTCAGCATCCCCACCAAGGAAGCAGAGCACTGGGAAGTTCTGCGCCCGCCCGGAGCGGCGTGGCCAGGAAGTGAAGCTGGCGCTCAGACCAGGTGAGTGGAGCTCCCTGTGTGGTCTAAATGTTCTGCCTCAGGGCAGAGTCGCTTCGTTAGGGAACAACCAGCCCACCCTCTTCACAAAGATGGCACAGGCTGTAAGAATGGAAGTCTCTGTCATCGTGACAATACCTACCAACCTAGGTTATGTTTTATGCTAAAAAGTTTTCCCTTTAATTTGGCTATCATTACAGAGTACTAACAGAATTACTTGTGGGTTTCAAACAGTGTTGGAAAAGTAACTGAAAGAGTTGTTTTCAAAGTAACCTTACATGTCAAATGAATCTAAGCAGGACTCTCTGTAAAATCCAAATCTAAACAGAGCATAAAACTTCAGGACAGACAGCAAGGTACAGAAGAGGGAGGGGATGTTTCAGTTAATGCAGTGAAATTGATCTAATTCCCATAGTTCAGGTCACTTCAAAAAACAAACAAAAAAGCTCCAAAACACTCAGAAGAAAAGATAACAACAAAACTTTGTAAAACAACTGTAAACGCCCAAAATTGGAAGGATGGTTACAGCTGAGCTTACAGGCATCAAAAGTGGTACCTACAAGGCATATGTAATAGGGTGGAAATGTGTTTTATGTCAGAATATTAAATTTAAAAAGCAAACTAAACAGTTATACATACAGAATGATCACAAATACATACAAGCACACGCTATAAAATAGCAACTATTTACCAACTTGTTAGCATCACAACATACCAAATTATCATTGGTAAGGGAGCTAAGAATATTTGACATCCTTTATTTTTCTACTTTTCTGTGTTCTGTTCGTTATCTAATTGACATGATTACTTTTATAATTGGGTGGTGGGGGAGCTTTTCCCTCACAAGTTATTTCATTTTAGTTTATTTTCAGTATGGGCAGGAAACAGTTAAGAAAGTGAAGCATTTCAATTCTAACTTTTCTAAGTTCCATGAACTTTCATGGGAAAGCAGAATTGCTTTAAGATAGAAACTGAACAGTAAAATCGTATTTCAGGAGCCTTTTTAATGCAAACTAAATCCTATTCACTCAACCCAGGGTGGGACGGGCTCAGGGCAGACAGGCAGAGCGGGGCCTGGCTACTCTGGCACAAGGCTAAACGCTTCACATCTGGTATTTTATCATCGTCCCCCCGCCCCCGTCGCGGGCTGGTAACTGCAGGCCAGCACACAGGAGGTGGCCGGGACAGCACGGTCTTACGTGATCTGTGGCTCTGAACACCTTATGTAGCTCTCACACTGTCCCTTTCTCTGTTAACTGGGGAAAGAATTCATTTTTCTCGACTTGAAAAAACATGTGGAATACCGCCCAACACATGATAACTTTTTAATGTCAACTATTAAATGCTCTGTTCTGTTTTTTGTGTGCCATTTGTCCTCAACAACGGTGATCTGATGGGAATCCCCTGTCCTCTTCGGAATGGAAGCCGCCGGAGGTCCTGCCTGCTCCAGTCATGCCCTGCACACAACAGAACACTGGTGTGAAGGCTTCTCGCTCTCCTCAATTTCTAATGGTCCGGGGAGGAGAAAGGGGGCAAGGTAGTTTGTACAAAGGTCTAAATGGAGGAGAGCTCCCTGAGTGTCTTCCTTTTCTTCATTAACCGTGGGAGGTGTGGGGAGCCAGCAGACTGCACAGCACATACAAGATCTGGGGTTGAGTCTCAGCTCCCGTTAGCCATGGAAACGTACCTCTGAGCTCATTTCCCCGATTATAAATTGGTGCTAATACCATCTGTTTTTGGATTGGAAGGGGATTCAAATGAAAGAATATTTGGGAAAATTCCCTCTCTAAATTGCAAAGCACTCAGCAGCCGTTTCACGAGTCTCGGTCAGATTCAAGCATTACGCGCTATTCCAGTGTTTCCCCAGCCCTAATGTCACACTGAGGTCGCCATTTATAAATTGCCCTCATGTTTGTGTGGAGGGCTTGGCAGGACGCAGCATGAGATTCGAGACAAGGGAATCCAACACCATCAGACCCAGCTCTGCAAGGGGAGCGCGCGTCTCACTGCTTTCACCACAGGCGCTCAGAGCTGCAGCTCAAGGTGCAGTCAGGTGGCTGTGACCTTGGAACCAACTGTCACAGCAAGAGGAGCCCAGACTGGAGGGGTGTAGCATCTTCTGCCTGGGGTTCCTGATTGGTTTGAGCCTAGTGTAGCAAAAATAAGTTATGCTACTGTCGGAATGGGGTTGTAATGACACCCGACCCCGACACACACACACACACACACAGCTGCACAGTATCTGTTCGTTCAAGAGCCCATCCACCACCATTACTTAAGAAGTTCACCATCTTATGGCTGAGGACTTACTTTATACAAGTAGAATTCAAACCGCTAGGATCAAACTGTCAAGAACAGCAAACAGCCAGGCAAGGGGAAGATTATTCCCTTCCCCTTTTTATTTAAACACAAGCACACAGAAAATGATCCAGTGTATATTTAGATTTCTGGAAACAGGCAGCAGCTACAATGGAGGCTAAATGTGGGAACGAGCTACTCCGCCAGTAACCCATACAACAGGGATTTCGGACTGTCAAGAGCCTCCCGTCTTGTGAGAGAGCTGGGGTGAGCGCCTTACTCCCTCTGCGGGGCTCCCACACAGCCACGCTCGCCACGGGCGCAGCCGCCGCTCAGGTGCAGGCAGAAGACATCAGCGTGAAAATATTTTTAAAGGCTTTAAGATTTGAAAAAATTATTGTAAATTCTGTGATGTGTGATGTAACAACGTGGTTATATCAGTTTATGAAGCCCTCAACTCTTAGGGTATATAACAATGGATCTACAGGTGACACATCTTGTGTGTTTTAAAATACTCAAAATGTGAAAATTAAAACAAGATAAGATTGGAAAAATGTTGATTACAGCTGAAGCTGGGGGATGGGCACATGGGGGGGTTGTTATATTATTCTCTGCTTTTGCGTATGGTTTAAAATTTTTCAGAATTAAAAGAAAAAAGACTTTTTTTTTTAAGAGAAGCTTCTCACAGTTTAACTTTGGGGTACAGTCATTAAAATCTGCAAAGTCAAGGAAACTTCAAAACTGTCAACAGAATTTTTAACTGCTCCATGTTTTAGAAAGTAAAATGGTTCATCCCTCGGTAATGATCTAATTTCTAATTAGCTTAAAATACACAGTAAGCGGCACTGTGGCAATCCCGATATAGTAAGGAAGATACATTTACATTCCATGAATTTAAAAAAGATTTAAGGCAAGCCACAAAAGAAAAATATGAGGAGACCTTTTAACTTGCAAGGCTTTTCACAGAGACAGAACATGAACTGCCTATCAGGTTTCAGAGGTACTGTCAGCACGCTGAACCAAAAGCGCTCTCAGACCACATGAAACTGAGAAGAGTGTGTACCCCAGGTCGGGAGTGCACCTAGTGACCTGTGAATATAAGAAGTCCTTATCTCTGAGAAGCTGACCTTTAGAGATCTCTTTCTGATCCCAATTTCCCTCCGGAAGGAGAAGACAGACCCCCCTGTGCGTGCGCTTCTATACTCATGCCCCGAAGCCTCTGATCTTTAAATAAAACCTCTGCTTGTTTTTCATTTCACGCTACTTCTTTCCACTCAGATATTCTGCAGAACAAAACCAGCCAACGAAAATAATCCTGATTGGTGACATTGCTTCCAACATGACTATGTGAGTTTGAAGGGCCCAGAGAAGGGGGAGGGCATCAATCACCATCGTCCAGGGTCACTGTGGTTCCTGGCCCCATACATGAAAACACATGGTCCAGCTGCCTGGCCTCTGTGTGCTGCCATTTTATCCTGCACGTCTTCTCTTCTGAGATCCGACAGAGAGTCCACGGTGCTGTGCAACCAGACAACATCCCCCAACCCACTGCTGGGAATAAAAAATACTCACTGAAAAGCAACATAAACCAAGTTCGTACTTGACCGAATGCTTCTGCTGTGCTCCATTAATTTAATTAAATCCCAGTGAAACAAATTCTGATGTTTAGAATACAAAAATTTATCTTATTTTGCCTTTGAAATTGCAATGCTCACTCTATATGGGAAGTTTCTGGAATAACATCTGCATAGTACATGAGCTTGTGGGTCCTTAAATCCCACTCGGTATAGGGTACATACACCAGATGGTCTCTGGTCACTGTGTAAAAATCCCTGATTTCTTGTAGTTTTTAGTAGAATTCATGAAAAACTCAGACTCGTTCCTTTAGACATGAGAGAAAGAATATAAGCTAAGAGAGAGTCGCTAAAATCACTAGTTTGCTTTTAGTGTGCAAAATTAATTTTCACTTGATTGAATAGTATTCAAATATTCAAACTGTTGAGTGTCTTTGAGAATGATATCATATATTACATACTTCAATCCCAAAGGACACTGGCTACTAAAGGCGAACTCATTTTATTAAGAATGTTGTCTACAGCCCTGACTCAGTTGGTTGGGTGTTGTCCTGCACCTGCAAAGAGAAAGGTCACCGGTTCGATTCCTGGTCAGGGCATATGCCTGGGTTACGGGCCCAGTGCCCGGTTGGGGAGCATGCAAGAGGCAACCAATCGATTCTCTCACACACCAAAGTTTCTCTCTCTCTCTCTCTCTCTCTCTCTCTCCCCCTTCCCCTCTCTAAAAATAAAATCTTAAGGAAAAAAGAAAAAGAATATTATCTACAAATTAGGCCTCTAAATTTCAAAGATCAGTTTTTTGCCAAACTAGTATCCAAGAATATTGGTACTATACCAGGTGTAACAATACCATTATACCAGGTATTATCTCAGAAGTGTTCTGTGCTTAACCTGGCTTGGGAAACTCTGATCTTGACAAAGTTAAGCAGATTTACTTAGACTCAGGAGGCTTTTTAACGCACATTCTGAACCTCCAAGGAGGGGAACAGTGTAGTATTTATTTTCTACAATGACTTACAGAGCCCTTTGTGAGTCATAGTTATTAACACCCCTTTAACTAAAGACACCAGGATAAATGTGATATGTTCTAAAACACAACATTTCAGTCAAATATTGCCCGACTGTCAAAAGTTATAGTTGTTTTTAAAAACAAGTATTAAAACTCCTGGACTCCCTGGGAAAGTATGCAAAAGAAAACAAAGCGCTCGAATCTGCGGAGGTAAGAGACCAACCCTGCCGATTTCAGGCAAAGGGAATTTATAAGATCTCTGCTTGAGATGAGGGAGATAAAAGGCACTGCCTATCAATGATAGCAATTCCCTGGGTGAAGGTGGTCTACCAGAAGCCCGTGAAATGTCTCCCTTGGGAGGTTGGGAGCCCCAACACTTAGGTCTGTGTTGCACTTAGGACAGAGCGAGCCTCAGTAAACACAACCGAAGAAATCTGTGAATCCTAGGCCATACCTCTGACACCATCAGCATCCTCCTCTAGGGGGAAACTCTACTTAGGAATTACAGGACACGAGGCATCCTTGTTCCCCACCCCAAATGTGCCACCTAACTGACACTCCTGGTTAAGAATCACTACTCACCTTCGTAGAATCAAACAAGAACTCAAAGGGAGGCGCCGAACTCGAACGACTGTATTCTCTCTTTCCTCAGGTTGCCTTAAGCCAAGAAAACGCACTCCTAGTCAGCCCTCTAACACAGATCTTACGCAGTGAGCCCCAGTTGAACTGGAGTGTTCGCTTGGGAAAAAAGGCTAAGCGGTCAACAATTCAGATGGTTCTTGTGTTAAGAACAGGAGACAAGTCCCTCTCGCACATTACTTATGCTTTTCTTAAACTTCAAAACAATGCTAAAGTTCCCTTCTTATCAGAAGAGTAAGCACCTAACATCTATTGGTTAGTTATTTGGCATTGGGCCTCCACGGGTGGGACTGCAGCTTGTCAAGATCTTGTCTACAGACCTTGTCAAGTTAGACACCTCAGGATACAGACCCCTACAGCTTATATTCTAGCGTTACGACATAGCTCATGAATGTCTAAGACAAGCTATTTCCCCCTTTCGAGACGTACAGGGCAAATCAACGTCCATCTGGACTTCATAAGCCTCCACAGGCCCCAAATGCAACATATTCCTGGGAAGACGACAATGGAAACAAGTAGCCGAAAAGCACAAATTTGTATTCTGAGCCATTTCTGACAATTGTCAGGCCTCGCTCCTTTTGAGTCCCTGCAACAGTAAGCTCACAGCAGTCCCATCAGTGGTCGACGCAGAGCGAAGACCCCGATTCCCACTGAATCCCCGCACGCCACCTCGCCTTCAAGGAACTGCTCTCTCACTGAGTGGCCGCTTCTCTCAGAGGCATCTGCGTTTGGTAGTGAAATACTTACATCACATCCCTGCTTCAGGATCTGATAACACAAAATGTTTTGAAGTTCACTGCGTGTCATAGAAAGGCTAAATAGTTTCTCAGCGTGGCAGATAAATGATTTTGGCAAAAGATGGAAACCAGAATCATCTCAAGTAAACTTGAGATTTTAAGGTTCGAAAAATTGTGGACGCTACTGTTAATTCTTCCAATCAAAGACATGTCCCTGTAGGCCCCACCCACGGAGGCCCAATGCCAAATAACTAACCACATCCAACACGAGAAACCTCACCATGAAGAGGGTCAGTAAGGAGAAATATACAGAGCCCAAACGGGGCGCATCGAACTCCACTCTCTCCAAAACAGGATGCTTGTCTGGGTCTGAACGAGGGTCCATGGCAGAAGCCCATCGCCTATTTCGAGGAGAGACGGCAGCCACAGGAAAGGGGGAGGCACAAGACGATCTCGTATGAGAAGTTCTTTGCCCACCCTAAAGAGTGTATTTATTTGCTCATTTGTTGGTTGGCTGGTTGGTCGGTCGGTTGGTCGAAGCGTCCACCACCCCCTGCAGGTTCTACAACCTGGTGCTGAGTGCAGTACCGGGGGATGGGAGCAGACGCTTCCTCTAAATATCTCCCAACACAGACAACATATTATTTAATTAGGATAATTGAGATGACGGTCAAAGTTAAATAACATACACTGTCAGTACGTAAATTTAGCCACTGTCCTGCTTTTGACCCACGTTGCTTAAAATAACTGATTTTTTTTTAAATCCAGTTAGAATGTAGCCCTCACCCAGTTGCTCCCTCCCAAGTCTGTGCTCCATTCGATCGAAAAAGAAAATGAACAAGCAGCACCGTTTGTCTTATTTTCAATAGAATGAACTTAATTTGCAAAGATGGCCCATCTAAGATAATGTGATTTTACCGAGAATAACTATTGTGATCCTATAATGTTCTACTCCAAACATTTCTAGCACAATCACCGAAACACTTCAGAAACACAATGGAAAAGCAGCAAATTGCTAATCCACAAAGGGCCATGCTCTGTTTGCCAAAGAGCATCCACTGCTTCCGAGGCTGAATTCTAAGCTGCTTCTCAATTGATTAAGTGTCTGCCTCACATCTGCTGCCTTCTGACACCTGCTAAGTCAGGGTTCCGCTGCCAGAAGCTCTCCCACCCGAAGCTTTTAGGATGGAGGGCCGTGGGCAAGGAAGGAAGGGGAGGGGGCCGGCGAGAGCTATATTAAGCCATCCTAAGGGACTTCCAGAAACGCCTCCTTCTCGGTGGACCAAAAAAAAAAAAATCAAAAGAACCTAAAGAAAGTTTCCAACGCACCACGGCAGGAATTATTTAAGAAAGTTATTAAACATTCAGCTCTCATAATGGACTTGCAGAGGCCATTTTGGAGAATCCATTTAGTGTTTGTGGATGGTTAACAGCAGAATTAAAATGATAAACTGAAATGGGTTTCTCTGACGTGTGTGCTTAGCTCAGCACTCCCTGGAATGCAAACGGTCTGCCGTATGCCAAATCAAAGTGACGTGAGTCCAGTCCTGCAGCTCCTGGGGGGCAGCCAGTGTTTATCAGTAAGTCTGGTGCAAGTAATACACGGACTTGGTCGAGGTCCACTGATTCATAAAAGGCAGGTCGTGGCAGGACCCTTCCCTTAACTGGTAAAAACACGCCAGTGGTTCTGCGGACCAAGCAGAGCTTCATGCAATGCACGGAAGAGCGTGCTTTAAAATCACACAGAGTGGGGGGAACCCCGGCCCCGCCCTGAGACTTCTGAGCCCATTTCTCAGGCTCTGAGTCTCTCTTCCTTCGCCTATAGAATGGACAGTACTTTGCAGAGTTGACGTGGCCACACCCCAAACCCATGAACGCAGAACCTCGTATTTAGTAATTCCTTTTTTTTTCAAAATATAAAAATCAATTTTACTTTTCTGCACTAGCAATAAAAAGTTCTAAAATGAAACCTAGAAAACAAAGATTTTTCTGGCATATTTTATTGATTATGCTATTACAGTTGTCTCCTTTTTTTCTTGCCTTTATCCCCTCCGCCCCGCACCCCATCCCATCATCCCCACGTCAACATTTTCTCACCACCACTTTCCCCAGCCCCACCCATCCCCACCTCCCACCCTCAACCCTTCCCCCATCTGGCTTTGTCGATGGGTCCTTTATGTGTGTTCCTTGATGACCCTTCCCCTCCTTTTCCCCTCCCCGCTCCCCTCATATTTAGTAATTTCTAAAGCTCCCCAGGAATTCCAGGGCAGGCGCTGTCCCAGAGGCATGCTATGGACCAAAGGAATCAGACAACTGGTGAGTGGGGACACCGGACTTGGTTATTTGTAACTGGAAACCGACTCTCAAAAGGAAAACAAATCAGCATGCAGGTGAGTGTACAGGACGTAAGTCCCCATGCACAGGGGGGTAGTTTCTGTGCAGGCAGGTTTAGGAGAGCGGGACCTCGCAGGAAGGGGAGGGGAGGCTACTGGCTGCGGGAGGGGGGAGGTAGCAACCAGAGACTGGTGAAGTGTGAGAGTCACTGCCGAGGGGCAGAGGAAAGGAAGACAGCATTTGATAAAACAATGACAGTGGAGTCCTGACTGAGCTCTGAGCTCTCAGGCTAGGGATCCGCGGGCTTGGCCTGAGAGCTTCCTCTGGAGGCAGCAGGGGTTTGAGGGCTGGGGGAGGGGCAGCAGGGAGACTGCTTCTCCATCGGGCCTGCCAGTCCACACGGGGACTCGGCCCATCCTGGAGGCCAGCTGGTGCAGCGTGGCGGAGTGGTCTCCCACCCAGCCCTCCTTGCAAGTGCTCGGCAGAGGTGGCACTTTGGCCTCTGAGACACTACCCAGGGCTCCTGTCACCCAGTGGCCCCATCAGGCTCCCTGAACTCAGTGGAGAAGGAACTCAACAATGCTAGTTCCTATGAGCATTAATAATAGGTGCTAAAATAATTTTTTTTGTTTAAAAAAATACATATATATATATATATTGACTATTCTAAGATACATAATATACTTTCTGGACAATGCATGTATATTAAAACATCACAAAGCGAAACAAAAACAAAACTGACCCAAACCTTAAACGTGCTCGGCATTGTTTTACCTACAGAGCAAAGAATCACAGTCCAAGTTACACAACAGAAATCTTTGCATCTCTCAGCCTTAGCTTTGAATGAGCTAAGAGTCAAGCCTGTTAACCACCTCATGAAGGAAGTGACTTCTGGGCAGAGCCACCACCCTCTCCTTACAGAATTAGCCCAGTCACAGAAAAAAGGTCCTATCGTGTCTAGTTTAAAAAAAAAAAGATCCTCCAGGAAAATGCAAGTCTAAGACGGGAAGGCACTTGCAGTCGGTACTTAATTATTACAAGAATATAAGTGATCTTATACAAGTGCACTTTCCATTAAAAAGGGACTCCATTAACCTAATTTATAAATCATAAGTCATCCCTGTCAAAATAGCTTTTAGAGCTGCCAGCTGTTACAGAGAACATTTAGTAATGCCATTAATGCCTTAGTTTTGAGCTTCATCAGTAATACAGGGGAACACAGAGCGGGCCTTCTTCCCCACCTCAACACCCGCAAGGAGTCCTGCCCCGATTAAGGAGGTAGAAGGTATTGATTTGGGAGAAATTCGCTCTGTCCTCCACATGCAGAAGCTTTTACTTCTGAGAGAGAGTGGCTTGGGGGTGAGAGGAGTGAGGGACAATCAGATGTACCCCAAACCCTACTCAAAAATACGAATATTTTAGGAGAGTTCTGTAACCCTGAGTTTTAACTACCAACTTCCAAGAACAGTGCTGTATTTTAGCGCCTATTGTTTGAAAAGTCACTTTGAATGATGTGCCTGTGTGTCTTTAACCTAATAAAATATATTTACCACCACCTCGGCTGGCTTCGCCACCCCAATAACTGTGGGATCTTGATCCACTCAACAGCGTCAGCCCTGGTTCTTGTTTGATTGTTTTGTTCTATAAAATTTAAGCCTTGGGCTTGAGAGCTCTGAGCGTTAACCTTCTTCGAATCAGATCGTATCCAAGACCCTCAGTCAAGAATAGCGAGTCACTCTGCTTTGGCACCTGGATAGACAAAGAGCAGAAAGTGGCTTGTTTCATCCACAAGGGCTTCAATAAATAACGAACGGGGATGGCGGATTCCTTAGCCACTGGGTAAAAGACCTGTAAGCAAATAAAATGATTTCCAGAAGTAAAGACTTTAAACTGGTAGCAAAAGAGTCTCCGAGACTCCCATTTCAGTGAGTTGAAAAGGAAGCTTCTTTGTTTTTGTTTTTCAAGAATGGAAGCCAACACCTGGCCTAATTCAGGGTGGTGGTTCCTCACGGAGCAGTGTGGGCTGCTGCTGATCTTGAACTTTGAGAGCGAGCGCCAGGGGGAAATTATTTGGATATCAGAGCACAGTCCTGGGAAGACACATGGCAGCTTTTCCTGCTGACTTTATTTGAAATATGAACAGAATCCTTTCAACTTGATGCTGTTCCTACAGCAAGTTTGCTGCTGCAGGAGAAACAGCTGCTCCTAAACAAGTGTCCGATCAATGACTCACTCTCGAAGTCATTATCTTCATCTTGTTGTAAATGATCACCTCTAGCAGATGATCACATTATAGGTGTGAATGATCACAGGGCCCCTGCTCTTCTGGGATCAAATGCAGACTTACGGGAAACGATCTGCTTTAAATTCACTGAAACTGGAAAACATAACAGCTTTCTTCATCACACTGACTGTACAAACAAATTTCCCTCCCTACTACTCACTCAAATGATAAACCAATACAATGAATATTTTTTCTGTTTTCTTTACACAGTCTACAGCCCCCTCCCCTTGTTGTGTGAGACTGATTCCCCCCGCCCCCCCGAAACAATAGTGGATTATGACTGGAGAAGTTACTACAAAAAAAGAATGTTGATTCTTTTAACACACATCTGTCTCAAACTTGTGCATTCTTCTTCTTAAAAACATCCTCTTTTCATCTTTCTCATAAACTCTCCACTGAGGACTGTAAGCTCCCTGGTAATCAGTAGTTTGAAGAGGACACACACACAAAAAGAAACGCAGTTCTCTGACGTGTACGCTCACCTCCCAGCAAGGAAAGCACGGTTCAAGGGGAAACTCCAAAACGTGAGTCGCTGCCAAGACAGAAAGATGTGACTTGGTATACGTTCACATAATAACAGAAAATAGTTTCGAGACTGAAAAGTTTTCGCATCAATTAGTTTAGCAAATGCCCCATGAAAGTGTTTCCCTTTCTTGCCTCTGAGGAGTCAGGGGCAGCATTTTGCTTTCATAGGTAACTTTTTATGATGGAATTAGTCTCATTTGACCTCAAGCATCTCCATTCTTTTGCTTCATAAACTATGGTCTTCATACTACTTAGCCTTGAAGTCTCAGAGTCTTGCAAGCTAGACTAGCGCACCCTCATTCTGCATCTTGCATTTTCTTCTCTTTATTGACTTTCTAAGGCCACTCTCCAAAGTCTCTGTATTAGTCTGCTCGAGCTGCTATAACAAAATACCATAGCCTGGATGGTTTAAACAACAGACATTTATCTCTCGGTTCTGAAGGACAGGTGCCAGCCAAGTTGATTTCTGAGAAGGGCCCGATTCTGAGCTTGCAGATGGCTGCCTTCCCACGGTATGCTCACAGGACAAAGGGGAAGGGAGAGAAAATCAGAACGAGCAGCCGCTATCATTGGTGTCTCTTCTTATAAGGACACAGATACTTTCAATCGGGGCCCCACTCTAGGGCCTCATTTAATCTAATGGCCCCCTTATAGGCCGCATCTCCAAACACAGTCACATTGAGGGCTAGGGCCTCAACATGTGGATTTTGGGGGACAGGATTTGTCCACAGCAGGGAGTAATCAGTGGAAGGGCCCACAAGGGAAGCTCCTGGAACACTGATAATATTCTAGAAACTGATCTGGGAGCTCTTCATACACGTGTGTTTGTTCTGTAAGAATCCATCAAGCTCTACACTTAAGATTGTATGCTTTACTGGATGTAAGTTGACCATCAGCAAACAGACCTAAAAATCCCCCAAACCATCAATCTGGAGGCCAGAGGGGGCAGGGAGGCTGTTCACGCATCCTGCTCAGAGTTGGAACCAGCACGGAGACCCCGGATAGGAAGCATCAACCTGAAATATGTATTTTGGAGGTGAGCCAATGGGAAAAAACGACTGTCGGGCTTGGTTATGTCAGTGACAGTTTCTGAGCCTAGAAGGAACCCATCTGTGTGCACTGTTTTAACTCTGGGCTTTCCGGCCCTAAGCTGCTCTCCCCACCCCAGAACCCCTGGTTCTGACAAGGCCCTGGGCACAGGGGCATGGTCCCTCAGTCTCTTCTGCGTTCCCTGCTGTCCACCTCTAGTTTCTAATTACTGTTGGAATAATCACCGTTTCGGGGGTCTCATGAGCACTGCCATCAGGGGCCTTAACTGGGCATTGGCTTCATCCTGCAGCACCAGTTCTGCTTACCAAAAGCGTCCCACTAGGCACTCGCGTTCCACCCTGCCACCCAGCCAGCTACCTGGGCTTCTTACCCATTCAAAGTTTGAGAATAGGCTGAGATCGTTTGGTGTCCTAAGACGTCTCATCATTCGCTTTTACCAGATAAAACTGCATGGGTTCATGGGGCCACAGCGCCGGCTATCCTGACGGAAACTGCGGAGGGAACCAGCTACCAGATGGTTCCATGAGTCTCTCGCCCCTACACCCAGGTCTGACCGCTGACTTGAACATCAAGGCCACCATGGACCTCCATCAGAGCTTCCTCGGGCTTCACCCTGCCCAGGCACATTTCACCATCTTTCCGGTCCAAACACTTGCGTTGCTCAAACTCCACCTCTCCAGCCCAGTGTGCGACAGGGGACGGTGCTATATCCTGGGCCTGGGACCCTACCTCGTAGCAAGCAGCGCTGCTTCACTTTCAGTGCCCCGAGAGCCCCTGGGAGCCCCTGACTTCATGCACATGTTAGACTCCTTAGTTCATGTTCAAGAAGGGTGGTGTGGGTGGTCGCATGGCTGCTGACCCTTGTGCCTTGTCACTGCATGATGCCTGGAAACCCCTGACCTTGATGGCACGACCGCCCAGGGTGCACTGGGGATTGTCCGCACAGACCCACTGCGCACCCGTGGGGGGAGGGGCTCTCCGTCCCCCCACCCCCCTGCCTCCTGCCCCTACCCCCAAACCAGCGCCTGGAGTCTGCTCCCTAGGTAGGGAGGCGGCTGCCGTAACACTGTGTGTGTGGAAGGTTGGGGGTGGGGCGCGGCAAACTTAAATTCAGTAATTACTTAAGGCGTATTATGTGTTATGTGCCGGGTATGTAAGGGAGATGCTGTCCCCACCCTCTCAGAGTTGAGAGCTTTTATCTTGGCTTAGCCCTTGCTTCCCACAGCGTAGTACGCACTCGCGCTGGATACAAAATCACAGGTGACTGGTGAAGCTTGAGGATTTCTTTCGGGTTAGCCCAGGATCAATGGATCAAGTAAACAGAGAAGAGGCATCAGGGGGAAAGAAGTTGCTTCAAAGAATAACATGAGTGGTAATAATACTTAGACCTCAGTCAAGGGGCCCCTCATTTTAGAGCCCCTTCAGGTCCTCCTCTGGCCCTCCCCTCCCCTTCAGAAACCAAGAGGACATACCTCCCTGAAATTAACACCCCACCTGCCCTGGGACCCAAGACTGTAGAGTTCCCAGGGCACCCCTAGGTCAGGGGGCCAGCCAAAGGGCATTTGCTATGGTGAAGGGCGGGAGGGACAGAGCACGCACAGCGGGCTGGACAGTCACTTGCACAGGCTGGAGGCCCCTCGAGGTGCAGGGGCAACCAGGAGTGGGAAGGGGACAGGTTGGAGGCTGGCGCTCCATGTATTACCACCTCCTAGCACAGAAGGTCCAGGGCCTAAAAATTCTAAACTCAGACCTGGCCTTCCAGATATTTTGAAGGTTTAATTGCCAAGATAAGAGCATACAACATTCCATTTAATAGTACCTATACCTCATAGGTTGAAAGGAGTACAGGAGTTAATGACTTAACATTCTACAGTATCATCAGGATACAATGGGTTTAGCCGGGTCTGGGGCTTTGCCTGGAAACCCAAACCCTATGTGTAAGAAACTTCTAAGAGAAGACACTTTCAGCAACTCAGCTCATTAAAAAAATTTTTGGAAAAAAATTACTAGCTGGGGGAGTGCCTGCAGATGTGAAAACATGAACTATGACCTTTGAAGCATACAATAAGATCCTAGCAGATAAAGTGGGCAATAGTACTGTTTATAACATGAAATTAAATCAGTGAATCAACACATAGAGATGTATGTATCAGCTCTCATAAACTAAAGGAATGCAGAAACCAAAGCAAAGCTAAGATACATGCCATCCTTCACCAAAATCGGTGATGCGGCAGTGGAGCCTCAACACTCACTTGTTCCCAGTGGCATCAAAATGAGCATATGATGTGAATTCATACCCTTTGACGAGCTTCTATCCAGTCTGCAGAAGGAAGCTCGCGAGTTAAGCCACTTATCTTAGAGAAGTGGCAGGCTGGGGCTTCAAATCCATGTCTTGATTACAAAACGCAGGCTTTCTACTTAGCCCCAAAACCTGGAAGTTCACCCCAAGGAAACAACAGAAGGGCACAGAAATAAGCTGTCATGCATTCATTGGCAAATTAAAAGACCGGCTGAGTTAACTGTAATATATTTTTTAAATGACCCGGAAACATAAGGAATGGCTATTCTATAAGTGAAAGCAAAATGGAAGTATTCCAACCTTAACAGCAACCCTAAAATTCATAGGTTTACCAATTCATAAATTAGGAACTAAATAAACAAATTAAAAATCCAATGTTGCCCTGGCTGATGTGGCTCAGTGGACTGAGCGCCGGATTGCGAGGCAGGGGGTCACTGGTTCGATTCCCAGCTGGGGCACGTGCCTGGGTTGCGGGCTGGATCCCCCAATGGGGGAGTGTGCGGGGGGCAGCCACACGTTGATGTTTCTCTCCCTTTCTCCCTCACTTCCCCTCTCTTTAAAAATAAATAAATAAAATCTTTAAAAAACAAAAGATTAAAAAAAAATCCCATGCCAAAATGGGGGGTTGTGAGTATGAAATAAAGTATCTAATACTATGATATTTTTTTAAAAGGAAAGAACCATTAGAGCTTGAAGCCTTCCCCTCAAGATCATCTAGGACAGTCCTTCCATTATACTGCTGAGAACCAGGCCCTGAAAGAATGTTATTTGTCAAGGTCACAGGCTTCCTTAGGAATAGAAATCATGCTAAAAATGCTCAGTTTCCAGGTCACCGTTCCTGCCTCCTTCTCCCTCCCTCTCTCTCCCTCAAGGCCAAAAAAAAAAAAAAAAAATTTAATAAGATAATATAATATTGGAGAATACAATCTTTTAATACAATCATGTCTGGTTTCCCAAGAGTTAGAGTGAGATTCCGGGTGTGGGTGCCCCAGGCCACCGAGGCAATATAGGCACTACCGGCACTCAAGGTTTGATGTTCTTAATTTCACACCCACTACAACTTTAAAAATTTATTCAGGTTTAGAAAGAATGAGGTAAGCTTTGATGAAGAACACTTTTAAACTCATTATTGTAAGTCATGAACTAGACACTATCTTTTAACAACTGTACACCAAAAGCGTTTCATTGCAGATAGAAAGTGATCTCTAACAAAACCGTGTTCAAAGACTGGACCTTCTTGAAACCCTGAGTCCAACAGGATTTAGGATTCTTCTTTGATAGCAATAAACTACACTTGGCTTCTCCTTCATTGTGAGTCTATGCACATTCATACATTAGCCCCAAGATTATCCAAAGATTATCTTTGGCACAGAAATTAACACAAAATTAATTCATGAACTTTTCAAATACTATCTTAAGTGATGAAAATCTACATTTTCATCATTGAAGGTTTTAAATAAAACACTAAAGAGAATATAGACAAATTCTACTATCCGTCTTCCACAGTAGTAACAGAAATGTTTCTTCCCTAAGAATGAACACACACACACACGCACGCGTGCACCTATTAGCTATTCCCTAAGGGCAGGCCTCACATGTCTCATATATTTCAGTGATTAATGCTTTATTTAATATTAGGAAAAACACACCACCAGTGCCAGGAGAACCAATACAGCTGGAGAATATACTCTTACAAAATCTACACATTCCTCCTAAAATTTGTTCCTATGTATATTCTTATTATCATTAAAATGACTTTTTATGTTTGTTTGTTCAAAAAGAACAAAGCGAAATAAGTTGGATTTCTAGCCCTGTTTAAATACAGCACGCCAAAGAAAATGGTTACATAGGATGCAATAGTCTGCTTGTGGATGCGAGTCTTCTTGTTTCGTTAAGGAAACTGGTTACTTTTAAGGTCTATGAATTAGCTCGTTCCGTACATATCTACTGAGTGTCTACTATTTATTAAGCATCAAATTTTAAGGTAAAGGAATTTAACAGGTATTATTTCAAATTATTTCACTTCTATAAAGTTCTCCCACTGTAAATATCTCAATGTTTAGGAACGGTAGACCATGAGCCCTTCTTCCACTCATTTTGCCTCTTAAAAACTCTTTTTAAAGGAGTAGGTCCAGAAAGTCTTATCTCTGTGGGTGTCATTATCTTAAGAGTTCTCCACCCCCAAAAAGGTAAATTCCAGGCTTTTTTTTACATTAAAAATGTGCATATTGCTTAGGATAGCACTCCTGTCTACGTAACATTTATAACTGACAAACATTTCTTGCAGCCCCATCGATTAATAGCCATGCTCAGACGCCTGTCCAGCCTCTCCATCTGCTCCGATGGAGGCTGGGAGTCCCCGAGCGCATGGAACCCACCTTTAAACAGCTGCAGAAGTAATCGCCCCTAGGGGAGGGCCGATTCATTTTCTTCCGTATCTTCAAGATTTTATGAGGTGCTGTATTTGCTTTTAGGTTGGTTTGTTTTCTTGTTAACTAAATGTCCAAGAGGAAGATTTGCTTTAAATACGTAGCTGAAACAGAGTATGTGCCTGTGGAAACGCACATACAAAGAATTCCACCTCAAAACTGCCAAGAAAAATGCAATCCTTCCTTATCATTCCATAAGGGATAATCTTTTAAAACCCAGGTCTCCGTGTCTTATTAAAAAGATAAATCAGTAAAGGGACAATGACATCAACGGGCTAGCTAAATCTTTCACAAAAGCATAAGACTGTGATAAAACACAGTCTTGGGGATAGGGTGGGGAAGGCAAAAGAAATGATAAATAAATTCCTCCAAATCTTGGATCTCCTGGTGCGTTGTGCTCCTGGAGCCACTCCCAGCCTGGCTGGCTTCCCCTTGTGTGAGGCCTGGGGACGCTCTGTCCAAAGGGCTTGTGCTGAGGTGACACATGCAGAGGTGGGAGCTAACAGCATCCCTCCTACTTCCCAGAATGCTGACAAAGCTAACTCAGTTGCATTAGCCACCCTTTCTCAGTTCCACTGAAGCCCTAAGCAGAAACAGACACGTACAATCGAATGTAGAAGCACCTGTGAAAATGTCTTAATCACTTTAACATGAAGCACATTCGTGGAGGTGGGAATCTACACTTTCAACTCCTTCGGCCCACTCTGCTTGCAGCAGTGACTCTGAACCACCAGAGTGCCATGCTATCTATGCACATTAACTTTTACAGTTTTTATCTTCGCTACATTTAAATTTGTTCAAGATTTTTTTAAAAGTGTCCAGGAACACGGAAGGATAAAAGAAATACAAGATTTATTGTGCTACACCGATAATTGTATTTCAAGGTTTCTTTGGACTCAACATAATCTTTAGGCTCAATCGTAATTACGCTCACACAAAATTTCAGTCTGACTAATTTGTTAACCAACCATTATTAGACCAAGACAAATGGCCAGTGATGTCATCAATTAATAATTATATTTGACCTAATTTTTATTATTTACTATCTTCTTTCTGCAAAGATGAATGCTAAGCAATTAAACAAGGGCAGCCTAGCTGTCTAGACAATTAGAACAGTTTTCCAAGCAGTGCAGTAGTCTATTGGTTTAATCTGCATAAAGTTATTCGACGCAAATAAGAATGGAAACCAGCCCCTCTGCCATCCCACGCTGCAGTGAAAGATTTAGATGCACGACCTGGCGTAGCAAAGGAAATGCCGGGGGTCCTCATGAGGCAGATGGCAGGAAAGTCACTCTGTAAAAGCTTGCTCCTTCCAGTGACGGGCATAGTATATGATTTGTTGTTAGCATTCAAATTACTAGGTCAGTATACAGTGTGTAGAGTACTCTGATTTTTTAAAAAAACACCTTAAGGATTCATTCATTCAAATGTCTTCTACAACAAAATGTGAATTTTAGAAACATGATGTCTCCTATAATGGTGTTTCTCAGGGAAGGTCTCAGTCAAGCTGTTTTGTTTATCGCCTTTTCGGAGGGCAAATTCATTTTGCAAAAATCTGTTTGTTCGTCAACAGGCTTTTTCCTTTTCTAGATCTGAAATGTACACGCACTCTTCAAGGGTGACTGAGGGCTCAAATGGAGACAGGGGTAATACAGAGAGCATTGGGGCCTCTCCGCATACGGGTCAGGCTTGTGAAAACTGGCTCAGAATTCATACCTCCATTTTCCTGTCATTGTTCCTATCAACCAGAGTTCATTTTTCATGATTTTGAAGCTATAAACAATATATAAAACTGTGAACTGACACCAGATCACAAACATTCCTTTTTTCTAAGAAAATATAAAAAGAGATAATGGTTCTGTTATATAGGAACTTCTACTTTTTTCTGGTATTTTTAAATCTTTCTACAACTTCTAATTTCCATATTTACAATGTTTAAAGGCCTCTACCTAGTCTGGAACGGATCCTTTTTTACTTTTGTTTCATTACATAATTCATAACGTCCTTCAGGGAAAAAATAATCAACATTTCTGACAAAATATTTCTGATACACTATGACAAAATCAAGATCTATTATTACTCCCTCCCTGGCCAGTGTGGCTCAGCTGGCTGGAGCGCCAACCCACAGACCAAAGGGTTGCAGGTTTGATCCCCTGTCAGGGCGCACAGGAGAAGGTAACCTTAAGTCAATGTTTCTCTCTCACATCGATGTTTCTCCATCTCTCTCTCTCTCTCTCTCTCTCTCTCTCTCTCTCAGAGCAATTTAAAAATATCCTCAGGTAAGGATAAAAAAATTTAAAAGATGTGTTATTCCAGTAAACTACTTCCCTGCCACCCTACCCCTCCCACCTCTGCCATTACCACTTTCACTGGGTGGTCTTCAGGATAACCATCTTTCTCTCTTTTTTTTTAAAGATTTTATTTATTTATTTTTAGAGGGAGGGGAAGGGAGGGAGAAAGAAACGGAGAGAAACATCGATGTTTTGAGAGATCGGTTGCCTTCTGCATATCCCTAACTGGGGACCTGGTCTGCAACTCAGGCATGTACCCTGACTCAGAATCGAACCAGTAACCTTTTGGTTCACAGGCCAGCACTCAATCCACTGAGCCACGCCAGCCAGGGCAAAGATAATCATCTCGATCCCATCTTTTAACTAGTCTAACAATAATTATCTAACCATTCTCTAATTTTATTAAATGTCCCTACCAAGAGAAGTATTTGAATTGGCATACAGGTTTCTTTCCGAGTTTAAAATAAAAATGGAAAATATGCTCATACCGTTTATTATTAGGGGAGAGAAAAATCAAATTTTTTATTTTGTTTATTTATTTATTTTTAGAGAGAAGTAATGGGAGGGAGAAAGAGAGGGGAAGAAACATCGAATCATTGCCTCTTGTAGGCACCCCAACTGGGGACCGGGCCCACAACCTAGGCATGTGCCCTGACCAGGAATCAAACTCTTGACTTTCTGGTTTGTGAGACAATGCCCAACCAGCTAAGCTACGCCAGCCAGGGCAAAATATTTTAACTTTAAGAGAAAAAAAAAGGGAGAGAAGAAGGTAAAAATGAGAGGCTCTTCTATGCAGAAGGATGTCAGATATAGAAATGTGGAAAGAATGAGGGATGAGAACCATTTTGCAGCCCCCGATGTGATTCAGGTGAGGGACCATCAACGGATGCTGAAACGCTGGCAACAGAATAGTGGGTGCATCCAAAGATCACATCGCCGCAGGGGGCAAAGCAGACCTTTCTAATGAAAAGATCCGTTGGGAGCCCTTAATCAAATCACTAAGCTGCGCACTGCCGTTATGGGGCGACCAGGCTGCTGGTGTGATGTAACAGTTAGTGCTCGACGTCAGGGAGGCGGATTCCGGCTGAGAGCAAGCAGCCTGAATCTAATCATGGAAAAACCGGTCTGACAAATCCACTACGCGAGAAACTGGCCTGAGCCCTTTAAGAAAATGAACGCCATGAAAAACAAGAGGGCAGGACAAGTATTCGAGTTTAAGAGACTTTGAATGCAGTTTGGGAACCTTGATTAGATCCTGGACCCAATTATTTTTTAAATGCAGGTATGAAAATATATTTAAGGAATAACAGGGGAAGTTGGAATATGGAGTCTATGTTAGACAGTGTCATTAAGTTAATATTAAATTTCTCAAGTATGATATTGGTACCGTCAGAGGCGGATTAAGGTGGGTTGAGGCCCCGGGTGCAAAAGGAAATATTGGGCCCCTTAAAAAAAAAGAGAGAGAGAGATAAGGAAAATAAAAATACATGCCTTCAGAAGTCGAGGCCCAGGGCGTGTGCCCGGTGCACCCGCCATTAAATCCGCCTCTGGGTACTGTGACTAAGCATACAAAAAGTTACAAATACGAGAAGGTAAGCAAATCTGGCAAAATGTTGATGACTGGTGAATCTTCCGGAAGAAATTACCTCTGATGAGAAACATTTAACCAACAGTAATTCTCACCACTATCGCTGTTCCCCACCATCAAGCATTTTATTACTTGAGCAACTCTCATCTAGAAACAGTATTTCTTATCTATTGAGTCAGGACTGTCAGAGCCATTTTTCAGACAGCAGAAAAGCACGTGCTCGAATAGCCAAGGGTGCACAACGCAAAACGCTCACTTGGACCCACAGTGGCGTCTGTCGCATACAGTCCTTTCAGAAGGCATCTCTAAGGTTGAGCTGTGCTTGGTGTGTAAGAACAGCAGAAACCTAGTTCACTAAAAAACAACTGGATCAACATCACTGCCCATCAGGGAAATGCAAATCAAAACTACAAAGACAGACCACTTCTCCCCACCCCAACACACACACACACACAGGCCCCCTGTCCCCCCTCCCCACCCCAAACCCCCACCACCCCGTCATCAAAGAGCAGATAACACGTGTTGGGGGGGATGTGGAGAAGCTGGAAGCTGGTGCACTGCTTGTGAGAAAGTGAGATGGCGTAGCTGCTCGGGAAAACAGCTCCTCCGAAGGGTAAGTATAGAGTCAACAGACGACCCAGCAATTCTGCACCTAGCTCAGGACCCGAGAAAAATGGAAACACATGCGCATGCAGAACTTTGTACGCTAATGTTTGTAGCAGAATTATTCGTAATAGCCAAAATGTGGAAACAACCCAAATGTCCATCAACTGACACACGGAAAAATAAAACGTGGGACATGTATATACAATGCAACATCGTTTGTCAATAAAAATAAATGAAGTACTGATACATGTTATAACATGGATAAGTCTTACAAACATTACACGGAGTGAAAAAAGCCAGACACTAAAGGCCACATACTATATAATTTCATTTATGTGGAATGTCCAGAATAGGCAAATCTTTAGAGACAGAAAGTGATCAGTGGTTACCAGGGACAGAGGGGAGAGGGAAATCTGGGGTTCTTTTTGTCAAATATCTCTTAAGTGAAATACAAATCACCATCAGTCAAAAACAAAAAAAAGAGACCAAGAAAGGAAGAAAGAACAAAGAGAACAATAAAGAAAATTAAATAAATATGAATGTGGGGTTTGTTCTTAATGAATCCAAACTGATTCCTGGGGATCACCAATTTTTTCCTCACACACATGTTGAATAATCCATTCTAGGTCAGAAGGGATGATGGTGATGACGACAACAGTGACAGCAATGACGATGACATAATGTGTTTCCTTTTGATGGGAGAGGCTGATGAGGGATGGAGAGGTAAGGAGAAAGAATGGCTTTATATACCTATGCACGTACTGTTAGATTTTTAACAGGCATTATTATTCTTGAATTTTAAACCAAGTGGTCTTTTCTCCCAGAAGGTTAATATTCAAGTTCAGTTTCTTCTGCACTATTTTTTTCCAGTTCTTTTCCTTCTGCTACATTTTATGTCCGCAGGATTAAAGTTAGTTCGGCTAACTGATTTAATTGGTCATGAAATCCCTCTGGGACTATTTAAAGTTCAAACAGCAATAGGAGTTCACTTTTTAGATTTCAATTTTCAAAAAAAATTTTTTAGAAGGGGCCAACTGAATTCTTATGAAGGGAAACTTTAAGCAGCCATAAGAATCTAACTCAGATCAATTAAAAAAATATCACCTGCCTCCTGTTTTTCAGCTAAGAATGTTGGTTACTAAATACTACTGCATTATATATTTTAAATGGGTGAACTGTATATTACATGCATTCTCTAGCAATAAAACTGTTGCAAAAAAAGACTGCTTTGATTTACATGTATAAATTTGATTTTGTCCCTAAAACAGAAGCTTTTAGACAAATCCTATTTTCCTACAGATTTAAATTCAGTCTACATCATCCACATAAATAAGATTTTGGAGGCTAAATTAACTTTCAACCAGAAATATTACATGCATGTTTATAGTATATAATGATGTATTTTTTACACACAGTATATATTATACTATATTCATGTAGAATTTACAGGCAAAAGAACCACCTAGGATTTTACTGTAAATACACATCTTCTTTTATACTGTTAGCAAGCAAAACTACTCAAGTGTTTTAAATAGGCAACACTTGAGAGCTAATCGGCTTTCATCTGTTGTCCTCAAGTGTCAGCAGTCCCTCCAGCCTCCTTTCAGGACCACACCCTGCTCCAGATGTCTTGTTGGCTCACGAGGCCAGCGCCACCACCCTCCAAGCTGACGTCTCCATTCCCTTCTTCTCTTTCATTCAATCCCTGCTGTCTCCTTTTCTAGGAGTTTTCCTTCCAGAAAAGTCTCCTCTCCGCCTGCCCAAGCTGGACACAGGGAAAAGAATAGAATGTATGGATTTGAGGTGGGTACCCTCACTCGAAGGGGCAGAAGACAATGAAATAGAGGTGCACAGGGGGAGAGCTGGACAGTTTCAGGATCCAACAGCACACAGACGTCATGGAAGCCTAGACAGTGAACAAGGTGTCTCAGCAGAACTTGTGGAGTAAAAATGAAGAAATGTCAGCAGAAGGACTCTAGTATTTGTTAAGCGATCCTTTGAAGACCAATTGCACATGGAGATAGCCTACAAGAGGTCTTGAGTTGGAGAACACCCAAAGATGCTTGTTCAGGAAGTCAGTGGTAATTCGCCTGCCATTAAGATACCAGACTTTCAGAGAATCACCATGGGAGCCAAAAAGAGTAAGAGAAGCACGCACCCTGGAAAAGTCACATGGAAGGAAGAAATCTAAGGGCTCTCTACTGCGGCTAATAAACTACCTTTTATATACAGGTAAAGAAAACGGGCTGAAGCCCTGGCCAGGTAGCTCAGTTGGTTAGAGCACTGTCCCGATATGCCCAGATCATGGGTTTGATCCCCGGTCAGGGCACATGCAACAGTCAACCAATGAATGCATAAACAAGAGGAACAACGGGTCAGTGTTTCTCTGTCTCTCTCTCTCTAATCAATAACTAAATTTAAAACTTTCAAAAAAGAAAAAGAAAATGGGCTTAAACTCTGAAGCATAAGGAAACTAAGATCCAGAAAACTCGTTGAAACCTTAGACTTGAAGTTGTGGAATGTCCGCCTCTGGCTTTAAAGAAAGAACCCAGGAAGGAATTGTGCAGTTCTGGGCAACGGCGCTCACCCGCGGGAGGGTCCGGCCAGAGAGCAGCCTGGGGAAGACCCAGCTCAGCACCAGGGCTGCTGACGAAAATATAAAAGGCTTCAGGGATTTTTTTTTTCGTTTTGGGGGCGGGACAAGAAGGAAGACAAAAATTTTCTAAACTGTAGCTCATTCATACCAGATACCTGCTTGTTGCAAATAAAAGTGCCAAGAGATCAAATATTTGGCCATATTTCTGCTTCGGCTGGAATTTGCAAAATAAAAACCCACCCAATGAAGGAATAAACTTAAAGCCCAAACTACAATTATGTTTTATACAAATATGATCAAGATACCATAGGCCGCATCTACTTTCGGATGCCCAAGGTGGGAGAAAACTGACTTCAGTTATGTAGACATTTTTCTGAGATCACACCACTGTACCACATGGGAGAGTATTTAAAATTAAAAGAGCTCCACTTCACTGAATGGAGGAAAATATACAGAAGATCCAAAGAAAACATCTAACACGCTATTGGTTTTTGTCTTCTCCCCTAGCCCTCAAGACGCACCGTGTAAATGAAGGGTAAGGGAGGCAGATGTGTATGACCGGAGGCCGAAAAGGAAAAGTCGGAAGGACCTATCTCCCTACAGGCTGAGGGCCTTTCGGATCACAGGGTCCCAGGGGACCTCCACTTCCTGTCTCCGCCTATAAAGCCATCATATGCAGACAAAGATGGCTAGAACCAGGAAAACTAGTTTGAGGGTTAATGTTGCGGTATTATTGCACGGGAGAATTAAAATTTGGGAATGAGGAAAAGATCTGAGGAAGCAGACTAGAACCAACAGAACTTCTGTTTTATTTTATTTTTCAATTACAGTTCACATTCAATATTATTTTGTATTCGTTTCGGGTGTTCAAACATAGTGGCTAGACAATCATGTACTTTACAAAGTGATCCCCTCCACCCCCATTATTTCAAGCAACAGGACTTCTTGATGGCCCGGATGTTGGTGAGTAAAAGGCAGAGCAATAATGGGCCCATGACAGCATCTGCAAGATGGTGAGGGCACCAGCAAGAGTTCTCTTTTATGGAGGAGGACATGGGCAAAGGGGACAGAGAAATGCTGTTCTTGAGATAAACCTGTCCAATACACAGATGTACACGTGGGTCCGAAACTTGGTGAATGTGGCCGAGTGTTAAAACCCTGGAACAGGACAAAATCCCCTAAATATAAGGCCTTGGTCTCAGCTGGCAAATCAGCTGGGAAATGCTCTGAAGGGAGGAAATGTGTTTAAAATGGAATGGAGTTCAACAAGGTGCAGGCGGATGGATGATGAACTAGAGGTCAGAAGGGTGGAGCAAACCAGGAAGGGAGAAAGAACAGGTCATCGTACAGGCCTGGCACTCAGTGACACCCCAATAAAGGAGGAAAATGCGTGGTATCCGTTCTCGTTTAGGTCTGTGACCTGTCTTCCAACCCAGAGAGTGCCTACGACCTGGCATCAGCTGTCTCCAGGCCTCGACAGGGTAGAAAGAATGAGGACAACACCTGAAATAACTGGTCAGTCATAAAAGATGCATCGTTTGCCATTTATTTGACAGCAGATGCAGTAATACATCCTAAAATACCTAGAAAGGCAGAGTATGTTGGCACCCGAGTTAAATTTTCCCTTTGTTGGCTCATTTTTAACATGGGGATGATGCTACCCACCTCACAGAAGTGATGAGTGACTGGTAAGACAGGAACAAGCATGCACAGGTTCCCCCAAACTGGGCAAGTCCCTGATATGTTCTCAAATGCAGGAGACCACTTGGTGACTTGACAGCCACTGAGAGAAGGAACTCCATTTTGTAAGTTTCTGTAGGTACCTGACCCTTAAGACTTACGCATTTATTAGTTCACTCTCTACAGATTTCCACACACACAATGCTGGCACATGCCCCCGCATCTCTCACTGGTATCCAGTTAATGCTTCAGGTGAGAAATGAGCCGAGGAAGTTACACTGAAGAAAGGGGGGCACAAAACTGTAATTGATCAATGATTAAAAATAAATAAATAAATACACAAATGCATAAAAACAGAGTGAAAAAAAGAGAAAGGGGTCAATAAGTGGGTCTGTTAAACTTTATGTGAATATGTGCCAATTTTAAAAATGGACAATTTCAGTTATTACTTATTATGAAGGAGGAATCTGTACTTCATGCCTAGATTAAGTTGCTTGTGCTTAAAGGGCCTACCGCAATCTTAAAAGGAGAGCCCTACGGTGATTTTTAGGTTTTACCAAAGGAGCAACTTTCTTAAAAACTTAGCTTAGTTACAATCCCAGAGTACAGTTATTTGCTTTGATCAGGCTCAGGGGAAAAAATACATCAGCGTCTCTCTCAACCTCTTATCCGAAGCCGAAATAAGCCAGCTGGTCAGCTCATAGCAAAGGAATCAGAAGCTTTGGGGATTTTTCCTTCTGCATGACCATAAAAAGCAACAAACGGGTGACATTTCCCTTTACTCTTACTTGCCAGAGGAAGGATTTGCAACTCCATTCAAGAAGACTCTGTTTCGACCTTCCCCAATCTTCCTTCAAGTTCACATACAGTTACAAAACCTCCAGTATTCACTGCAGGAGCTGGAAAGGGTCCGAGGAACACAATAATTTACAGCATTTAACTCCACAGTAGTCTAATTGTCTTTGGCCCCAGAAAATATGGTTAAGGGAAAGTTTGAAGGCATAACTCAACTTGCACTGGATGTTTAGCCCTTAGAGCATTTAATTAAGTGCCACAGAAATTGAGTCTATAAACAGTTGTGAGACTTACTGCAGACTGAAAACACACACGAAACCTGCGGCAGTTATCGGGATACTGAACAATGAAGTTGACCCAAAGTATATTCCATCCCCCAAATTTTAATAATCCTTATTGTTGCCTCCATTTTCCACTTTTTCCTCTCACCCTCCCCAATATATTCGTCACGTTTATATGTAAATGAAATATTTCGCTTCAGGGTGATGTGAGACATTTCTCAAACAATGAACATTCAGAAGCTGGGACATATTCCCTCTTTTTCCATTTTAGCGAGAGAGTAAGAATCTTTCTACTAGTTTTTCATTTAAAAAGTAGGTATATAAAAAAATACAATCATTTTTACATGAATGAAATGAAAATCCAACCTCCTTGTTGTCCCCCCAACCCCGACCCCCAAGAAACAAATTTCCTTAATATCTCAGAATTCTTCTCAGTCTCAGATTGGAAAGAAAAAGTTAAGTTTGAGGTCCCCACCTACACCCCAACAGATGTAGATGTAGATTCCAATTAATTACTGGTTTCCCACTGCCAATGACAATAAATGCAGAAGTCACACCCTAGTGTCCGGAACTGTCCGCAGCACAGCCACAGACAAGCTACCTCTCCAAGCTTCTCGGTCACTATCCTACTTGTGCTGCCCTCTCTGGCCTGGCCTTTCCTAATTGTATTTGGGTGAAATGCATACTCTCTGTCCCCTTTGGGAGAGGCATAATTAATACCAACATTTAAAAGGTTCTGAAAAGTCCTGCAGCTAAATTTTTTCCTACAGTGTTTTTCACTCAGCATCTCTCCCAATATAATTTTTTACTATTTGAAATACTATTTTCTTGCTTCCTCTCAAGTATCTCATCCCTCAAAAATTCGTCATAAATTCCATTCCCCCGTCTCAGCTCAGGTAACTATGAAAAACTACCGTGCACTGGGTGGCTTACACAATATTTATTTCTCACAGTGAGGGAAGCTGGAAGTCCAACATTTCCAGGCCTGATGTGGCTCCTGGTGAGAGCACTCTTCCAGGTTTGCTGAAGGTGCTCTCTGATTATAAGAGAAGCTCTTTTGTGTCTTTACTTACAAGGGCACTAATCACTTGATGAGGGCCCACCCTCATTACCTAATCACCTTCCAAAGACCCCATCATTGAGGAGGGTTAGTTTCAACATATGAATCTGGCAGGGGGCGGCGGGGGGATGGGGGGAACGACACAACTTTCAGTTTACAGCATCCTTCACGCCACCTTCCCTAACACACCAGCATGTGCTCTCTCTCTTGTCTTTGGGATCTGTCATGTCTGTACCTCTTGTTCAGCACTTAGCTGAAACTCACGGCAAAATATGGTTTCCACACGTTTGTTAAATCCACAGTAGACTGTGAGCACTAAGGTCAAAGGTAGTTAGAGGTAATTCAGTGCCCTACACTTGTCAGAACAAAAGACCCCCAGTTCATTTAAAAGGAACTCTCTAATTTTCCTTTTTCTTCCTAAATACTATTGACTCATAGACTGTCTGCCTATTTACTCTTTAAATAACTTTAACTCCAAGATCATGCAATTAAGAAAAAACTTAGCAGCCCTGGTTGGCATAGCTCAGTGGATTGAGCGCTAGCCTGCAAACCAAAGGGTTGCTGGTTCGATTCCCCCAGTCAGGGCACGTCCCTGGGTTGCGGGCCAGGTCCCCAGTAGGGGGCACATGAGAGGCAACCACACATTGCTGGTTTCTCTCCCTCTCTTTCTCCCTCCCTTCCCCTCTCTCTAAAAATAAAAATACAAAATCTTTTTTTTAAAAAAAGAAAGAAAAAACTTAGCAATCACATCTATGATTTTCTAGTCCCCAATCCCTGTCCTCGCGTTTTACTTTCGGTGCGGGGAGTGCAGGCACACGTGGGGGATCTGTTCCTTCAGTCCAGCCCTCCCAGAGGCTGCAAGATCCTTCAGTCACCTAATCTGCCTAAGACTAAGCACCCTGGGTAAGAAGAAAGGATCAGGACTACAGCCACAGCTTGGGAAACTTTCTCTGACAAACATAGTACTTTCAACCATGACCTACTTCCCTGAATACTTGAGCATTCTCTGCATTCCTCCCTGTCACTGAGGACTCTTTCACGGGCACAGTTCCAGGAGTGACTTGAAATCTCTTGTCACTGCTTCAATTCCAGATAATATTGCAGGTCCTCTTTGGTCACTGCAGAATCTCCCATTTTGGACAAAAAAACCAATGTGTCTTTAATGAGTATCAGAAGAATAACCAATTTTCATTTTAATTGAAGTAAATAAATTTTCTGTGTTATAAAAAAACAAAAATAGATCTAAATCTGCCATCAAATTGAATTTAAACTCCTGAAGGCTTTACAAGGAAAAAAGAAGGATATTAAAACCAAACAACTGGGTTTTAGCCCCCATTACTTTTTGCCAACCATTTTTTGTTTAAGTTTCATACACTAGGTTTCATCAGGATTGGTGAAAAGATCTCAATAATCAGGACTGGTTTTAGTAAACCTTAGTGGTGACATTTTTCACTGCTTTTCAGTAACTTAATTCATATAAAACAGAGCAGAACAAGAACAAAATTTTCCATTTAAATATTTACGTTAACACTATAGGAGCCAGAAACTCATGTCTAAATATTGGTTAAAGGTGTCATTTCTGATATAATTAAGAAAAATTCATCATATGGCTAATTCTTAGAAATTTCCTGCAGATTATAACCCTATCCTCCCACCCCAACTGATATAGCACTGTATACTAATCGTAAACTTAAAGTAGATAGACCACACCTATGATTGAGCTTTGCATAGCACTCAGTAGGTTACCGGTGTGCATAAGCCTGTTTTAGATATATGCCTAAGTGAAGGATAATTTCAAACAGAAGTTTCTTACGAGGCATTCTACAAGAGTGTGTTAATTTAGTGAAAAATTATAATCCAGAATGTAAATTTTTATGAAAGATTAATAAACCACCAAATCTGTCAACAATCGTATTTAATGAATCACAACAATACATATTTGAGAGAATAAGGAAAATTATCAAGGATGAAATGGAGCGTGTCTTCGGTAAGGACGGTCAATGTCAGGGAGTGACAATAGAAATGCGATAGTGCGGCAGACAAAACCCAGAGCTTGTAACGGCTCAATTCAATAAGAAATCATGTGCTCTGACATAATGAAAAACAACAAACCGTAAATCGTCCTCTGAACAACAGGCCAAAGGGCAGGCACTGGAGACGGAAAGAATTACAAAGAAGAAAGATGATAAATAAAGATAAACATTTCCCAAGCTACCTAGTCTCTTTGCCTACAAATGGAAGGAACACGAGTCAACCATCAGGCTCTTTCATTTTTAGGTGGACGCAGACACGCTGGGGTCAATGGTCACTGTTGCCTGATGAAGCAGTGATCGAATAGCGGTTCAGTCCAGCGCCATCTGTTCTATCGCCTTTAATTAATATTCACTTTTTGTTCCGCCTTCTCCACAGACACCACCAACAGCTCCTTCAGTACTGTCATCTCTTCATCCTGAGCTCCCCGACCCTCCGCACCAGAGCCTGGATTGTCCCCAATGCCCGTGGTCTCTGCTCTGCCGCAGACCACTGTTAGAGAAATGGTACTGATCTCACAGCTGTCCTCTGTCATTACCTAAAGAGTCTGCTGCAAGCCTCTTCCTCTTTAAAATCTGTTACTCTCAAGTGATGCTCTCCCTTCCAAAGAGAAATCATGGTTGGCATGGTTGGGTACACAGCAGTAGGTCATTGAAGCTGACCTCGTAAGGGGGATGTTCTTGTCTATCAGAGAAACTGAGGTGCCCCATTCTCCAGTTTGGGAAATCTCAGTTATTTCTGACTACCCCCAAGCCAAGTCTATAATCCCTGCCCGCTGCTTATATCTGACACACACATCTACCATACTGCGGAAGTGTCTGCCAGCACAACCTTCCGCAAGTCACCCATTCCAGTCTTATGCCCCCCAGCTCCCCTGCAGATGTCCTCTCGGTAGCATGTGAGATGGCCTCACAGCAGTGGATCAGGCACGCAGGTGGCATTCCTGCATCCTTGCGCAATTTTCTATCATGAACCTTCACTGGCTCTCTGTTGCCCGTGTGGCTCTTATGATGACTTGCTGCAACTCTATTTATCATCCCCTTTCTGCTATTTCCTTACAATCATGCAGCCCTTAATATGTCATGTGCTGTCTAGACTCCCGACTAATGGCCTTTTATCTGCCTACAACACTCTCCGAAATGTTCTTCTTTCTATAGCAGTTATCTGGACAATTCACTGAGTGGACACGTACCAACTAAAGGCAATTGTTCCACTGTCCCTCCAACTTCAATCTTTGTTATTGTTGACTATGTCCTCTAGTGGGACCCTATCGACTCACCTGGATGATGAGGTTTGGAAAGGCAATGCTATGTGGTCTTTTTTTTTTTTTTTAAGGTTTCATGTATTTATTTTATTTTTAGAGAGAGGGGAAGGGAGGGTGAAACAGAGGGAAACATCGATGTGTGGTTGCCTCTCACGTGCCACCTACTGGAGACCTGGCCCACAACCCAGGCATGCGCCTTGACTGGGAATCGAACTGGCAACCCTTCAGTTCGCAGGCTGGCACTGAGTCCCCTGAGCCGCACCAGCCAGGGCATTATTTCTTCATCTCCCAAAGCATCTAGACCAGCGCCTTTTGTGTGGTAAGTGGTTAGGAGATACTGAATTTAAGTGGCTATTTTTATTGTATAATGCTATTACATACCAAGAAAAAAATTCAGTTTATAAGACAGTACCTGCTTCCAACGTTTTTACATTTTGTATAAGTACACTTTACCATGAGGGACCAGGATAACACCTCATATGTAGAATATAATAGTATTTTAAACCATGGACTTGCTATTACAATTGACTAGATTTTTAGCCACTCCCTTAATACTTTTAACTTAGTGCACAAAAGCACAGCAGGAAATTTTTTAAAGTAAAACAAAATCAATAAACAGATTAACGCATACATGGAAATTTGAGTTTTAACAGAAGGGACTATTTAATCAATGGTGCGGGAACAATACATAACCGTATGGAAAATGAATTTAGATCTCTCCTTCTAGACATAAAATCATCAGATTTCTAGTGGACTGAAGAGCTAAACATATGAAAGGGAGAACATTCATTTTTTTAGGATCTAGCTCTGGAATCCTCTCTTTGTCTCTGAGGTTCCTAGCACAGTTCCTACAGCCCAGAAGCCAGTAAAGAATGTTTATGAAATCATGACTGAATAGTGATAAGCTGTGGGGAAAGGTAAGATTTCGTCACAGGTCTTGGGAGCAGCCAGATGCTATAAAGCAAGCACTCAGCTGCTGCCTGCTTCCCTAGCACAAAGGAAGTTGAAAACTGTCCAAGGGAAAAGGCTGAAGAGCCAATCCGGTGGAAGCAAAAACGGTGAACATGGACACGTGGCTGCTTCTCGCTCAGGAGCTATAGTAGCATTTGGTTCAACACCTATTCTCGCTGATCAGCACATCCTCTTCAGGGAAGTCTCTACTCACAGCACACAGTTTTCAAGACAGGAGAACAAAGGACTGGAACAATGTAGGAGAAATATTTTCCTTTGTTTTCTCCTGAAGATGTAAGGAGGGAAATGCCTAACAACTCTTCCAACATCCTCTGAAACCCTTTCTCCCACCCACGCTAGCTCTGACCTCAATCCGTCTGTGCTGCTGTCACCAAGGCCTGGACCGCCTGGACCGCCAGGCCCTGGCCCTCCATCAGCTCCTACACCCTACGTCCCTTCTTAAGGCAACAGTGGCCACACCAGGCAAATCAGGATCCCAGAGAGCACTGGCACTACAGAAGCTCAGCCCTACGACTGCCAGGCTTCCTGACTCAGGGCTCCCAGGCTGGGCCCAGGGCTGTCTTTCAAAAGCTCCCCAGGTGATGGAATTGCACAACCAGGTCTGGGAACCAAGGAAAATATAATCTCTCAATACTCCTGTGACTTGCAGTGCCTGCCTATCACAAACAGAAGGCCGGCCAATGAGTTGTAATAACCTCCCCTTCTTAAATTGTGGTTTGTCTCATTTACTAACCAAACATAACACTGAGATTTTATTATAAGTGGTTAAGGTCAGACAGAATGAAATTACAGGGTTTCTCTTCATTTTTTGTTTTTTCTAACCTCACAGAGAAGCTTTAGGGAAGACAAAAACACTGAAACTTGAATGAATACTTGTATTAAAAGAAGCCTAACAGTGTCTGGGAAAGATCCTGAAGTTTCCAGAGCATTGAACACCTACGTTTTTCTGGGAAAACACATTTATTGCAGTTAACCGAGCCAGGCTATCATTTGTTAAGAGAATCAGGATGGACGAAGCCCAGGGGAAGAGGATCTCTGCGGCCCCCAAGCCCTGTTTCCAACATTTCATGGATCAGAAGTATGAAGAAATTTCTGGCAACTAGATTTTAGATCGTTCCCAGAGGAGAACTTTTTAAATTGATAGCCGAAGAACTAGGTCACTGTCTGACCAAATAAATTTAAAGACGGTTTACTAATTTGGGGAAAAAAAGGAAGTAAAGATGAGCAGTCCCTCAGCTGCGTTTTTGTTCTTAAACTTGCTTTTCCCCTACTTTGAGTACTTCCTGGGGGACGAACAGTCTTCAGAAATTAATCAACTGTAAAATAAACCATCGCCTTTAATGCTCTGAAAGCCAATCCAGTTCATGACTGGGTGACTAGCGTACATGACAAGGCACTCAGCCTCGTAACTAAACATGCGCCAAGGAAAACCAGATGCCAGCCGAGGCGCGGACTGCCAACGTGAGACAATCTGCTGTCCACCGAAGCGAAGGTACTGGGAAGTGGTCGTCGACCTACACAGAGGAGGGATGCAAAGTGACTGAATCGCTTTGGAAAGAGGTTTTAGCACGGGCTCTCAAAATTGTAAATAAATATAAATCCTTTGGTCCAGCATTTCGACTTCAGAAATCTACCCTAAAGATACATTTGCACACGTACACATACAAAGATTTCTGAACTGGGATATTATACTCTGTGTTAATTTCATATAGCAAAAGACTGGGGAACTATAAATATAAACACAGGGGATTGCTTAAATCACTATGGGACTTCAGCCCATAAAGGAGAAATTTATGCATACAGCCATTAACAAGAACAGGAGTAGATCTTTACGTACTGATGTGAAAAGATATCCAAAGCCTAAAGTAGTCGAATATATATAGCATGATCTATATTTGTTAAAGATGGAACTATTTTTATTTATATCTTTGTCCATGCATAAAGTTTTTGAAAAAATACGCAAGAAACCACCAACACTGATTTCAAACTACTGTCACGGGTGAATTTGAGGGGTCAGAAAGAACAGGGGACTTGCACTTTTTACGGCACTCTACAAATCAAGGTTCTCAGCCATTAACATTTTTACAAAAATGGCCCCGGCTGGCGTGGCTCAGCAGACTGAGTGCCAGCCTGTGAACCAGAGGGTCGCTGCATCCATTCCCAGTCAGGGCACATGCCTGGTCCCCAGTGTGGGGCGGGGCGCTCAAGGGGCAGCCACACGTTGATGTTCCTCACCCTCTTTCTCCCTCCCTTTTCCCTCTCTCAAAATAAATAAATTTTAAAACACACTTTTAGAAAAATAAACATTAAACAAATCCTATTTTGCAATACCTTTAAATAAAACCATTTAAATGAGAGTAAACATGCTTTTGATCGTCTTATAAAATCTGTATGATTCAAAAATGATGTCAGATCTACCATCGTCTGTAAGTAAACTTAACTATTCATGATAACAAATACAAAGGCATGTGTGAGTGAAACTATCAGTTATTGATATCTTCACCCCAATCCTTTTACTAGATGTACTAAGGAGAAGGACACAAAAGAACAATCACAGGTACAAAATCCTACCCTTACTTACATTCTCTAACACAGTGCTGATTTGCAGAAAAATGGCCCCAAAACTAAACAGACAAGTCAATCAATTATAATTATAGATTTTTCAGAATTTATTGAAAACACACCTACACTTGGTGCCTCTCCCCCTTCCAAATCCAGCTTTTCTAAAAATATTTTTTCACTGTTTTATTTTAAAATTAAACTTATTCTAAACTGTAAATTTTTTTTTAGGTTATAAAAGAACTAAGAATTGGGTTCAAGGATATTCAGGAGTTTTTCATGAGCTAAAAGTGCTGACTATATTCTTCCCAGAACGTGGAGTGCCGTAAATTTTAATTTCTCCCTTCATGAATGACTACGGCACACAGAGGCCACGGATGAGCTCCACTTAGTTTGATTTTCCTGTCCTTGGTGTTCTACGACACCGAATGTGTGTTAAAGTTGATGAAGAAAAAGAAACAAACAAGCCTTTTAAAATAAGACGTGGCACTTCCATTTTATTAATTATCCCGCAAATGCCAAACTAGAATGATCCTTATGACACCAGTTTAACGCTGCCCAGGTACAGAGCTTAGTCGACCCAAAATTAATTCAAAAGGACGCACACCTGGGGTCTGTGGCTCGTAGAGGGGCGTGTCTCAAGCGGAAGTCTCCACTGATTTGATACAGCTACTGGCCTAAAAGGCTAGAACAGACTCAAGAGAAGGCCCTGAAGTCCCCACGGCTGTGGCTTTCCTAAATGGCCATCCTCACATCTACAGCTCCAATTTCTAGGCTGTGTTTCAATCAGATAGCAGTACCTCTTATAATCTGGAGAGAATCCATAAGAATACAGGTAGCCACACCCATAAACATACTACTCTAGTCACAAACATGTAATTCTCACCTAATCATCTTACATTCTGGCCCTTTTGGTGTAAAACTAGTGACATAATCACATTAAAGCCATCCTCAGTCTCCATTCCCATCCTGTAAACAGGGGGCAAGTGAGAGAAGAAAGCATTCTACCGAGGGCTGCAAGAGCACTTAGTCACCTCAATTGTCTGTCTGAATGCATGAAAGGCAAAGACATCCTTCAATTTACTAATCAGATGATGGACTCTTCTATTTGAGCACATGTGTATGTTTTGGTGATTCAGCTCTTATATATGAAACGGAACCACAGCTTGAAGGACTGACAGGAGTTCCGATCTTCCCGCCTGCCGGGGACACTGGCCTCACACTGTTGCAACTGACCACTGTTCCATTTCCGGCTCCGAAGTCACTGACTGAGCAGAAAATACAGAAAGGCTAATTCACAGGATTATGACTATCCAGACTTAGCCTGGAACTTGGCTCCAGAATGAAGATTTGCCAGGGTCATGGAAGTAAATTTGTCAATTATATCCAATGCATACTCCGCCCTATATTGCCATCTGATTTTAAACACTCTTTGGAAGACCAATTTTAAAGCGGATGACTGAGGGTTACTGAGGCTTTATTTACCACTTGTCATTTGGCCGTCTAATATGCCTGCCCTTGCGGTGGCCAAAGTAGCCAAGTCTCAACGTGAAACCCGGGAAATAATTGATCAAGCCATTTTCTCCCAGAATTTACATATTAATTAAGACTGTAAAAGATTGATTGGAAGATAAGGCTCCTCCCAATTTATTGAACAATACCACAAATCAAAATCAAGACTTCTCTCATCTAAATGTTAGGCTTGAGTGATTGAGTTTGACCTGGTAGGAGTAATAACTCAGTGTAACATCTTTTGATGTGCGAGCACTTTCTCAGTGAGTAACTGGTAACTCGCAACTGAAAGTAGCAGAAAAAAAGGAAAGTAAGCTGGATTCCTAAATAGGCAATATGCAGATGATACGAGTATCATTTAAATGGGGAAAAATCTGCTAACAGCCTTTAGTTACTGATCACCATTCTACCAGTGGGAAGGAGTGATGTCTTAGTCTAAACTTCCTCAAATGTCCATAGACCCAAACAAGAAAGCTCAAGATGGAATTCATAACTGATTCAATGCACTGAAGTGGTCTCCGCTGAGCCACTTGCACACCTGTGGACAATATATTTGTCTACTTGAGATAAAAGGCAATTCGAAATTGCCTGGCACACCACTCTTTCTAGGGAAATAGAAACCAAAGTCCCCAAATCCGAATTTCTGCCAAAATATTCACTAGATCTATTAATGACCAAACAGATTGACTTGACGTAATCACTGTCTGATACGTAAGATGGATTATGATGAGAAGGTCAAAGGTTAAACTGTAGAAAAATTAGATGAGCCGGGGTATTCCCCAACTTGATAGTCTCTAATCAAAACCAGGGGGCTGGTACCACCTCTTCCTAAGAGCTCGCTTCGTGCCAGGCAACAGGCAACACCTGGGGGAACACCTGTTATAAACAAAACAGATATGGTTCCTGCCCTTGTGAAACATTCAGAATAGCTAGAAAAACACCTTCTACTCAAATCACCAAACCCACAAATGTGGAAACTGCTAGGGAGAAGAGTCCATGGTGTTGTGAGAGCCTAGAATGGCAGATGGAATTACTCAGAGGTCAGGAACTGGAGCTTAACAGGATGAAGAGCGGAGGCAAGAGCCATGGGCTGAGTCATTCTTAACTGGACAGTTCTTTGACAATACTTAGGTCCTCAAAACCTGAGAAATAAATTTTGCTAATTGAAATGAAAAACTATGCATCTTCCAAGGATCCATGTAAGTGTATTGATTGCCTCCAAATTGATACCTGGGCAGAATGCCAAACAATTCAGTGATATTCTGGATGTCATTTAAGTCATTTTTTAAAGGACATGCTACGGCTGCTTCAAGATGGTGGTGGCCAGGAAAGAAGGGAGAAGATTATGGAAGAAGGATATAAAGAGAAGAGGATTAGAAAATGGAGCCCTGCCTGGGTAATTCAGTTGGTGAGAACATCGCACTGATATGCCAAGGTTGTGGGTTTGATCCCTGGTCAAAACACATACTAGAATCAACCAATCAGTGCATAAATAAGTGGAACAAATCGATGTTCCTCTCTCTCTCCAAAAAAAAAAAAAAATTTAATTAATTTAAAAAGAAAATGGAAAGAATATTCTTAAATGAACAAATTTGAGTTTATCAGGATGGGAGTTAAGTACCATACTTCACTGTGAACTGTTAATAAGAAAACCCGAGGTGTACTAAAAGCCAAAGAGAAAATGAACTTGACTGTAAGCTTGCGGCAATTACACACTGAAGTTACTCTAATTACTGGACTCTAACCACTGGTTATACAACCATTTGACAGCAGTTGGCGTTAAAAAGTGATGTCCAGCGAGCACTAAAATGTGACCCAGGCCTCCAAAGAACAGGACACACCTTAGGCCCAAGGCTTATGCACCTCTTAGAAAATCTAGATACACAAGGCAGCTAGGACTGTTAGTATCTACAGCTGCAGGGACCATGGGTTTCCCAAGTAGTCGTAAGTTAAAGACTGAAGATAATCTGGTTTTTAAGAGCAGTCTCAGCCCAAACTAGACTGAGGCAGCTAAAGAGGTCAAGACAATGAGGTCATGGTTCTGTGAAATTTACCTAGATTTCAGCTAATTTTTCCCCCTATATATTTACCTCTGCATTAACACGTATTACACACCTATACCTCCTGAGATAACTCTCAAAGGTCCTCATATAATCTGTATTCTCAAATTTGACACATGGATTTTTTTTTTAAGTACGATTGTCCACATCTTTCTCTAAGGATATCATAAAACAGAGTGGGTGAAGCTTTGCTAACGAACGCACATGCTGAAAATAGATCTAAAATCCAATGATTTGAACAAGTACAAACTTGGCTGCTGTAGTGTCCAAAAAGGTGTATTTCCGCCCTGAAGACTTGAGACTATAAAATGCAAATTTCCTAGCAGGTTCAGCACGGCCTCCATAGACAAGACTACAGGGAATGCTCGTTTGTGCCAGACCGCATCCGTTGAGAACTTATAACTACTCCTCCAGTATTTGTTTATCCAACTGAGTCCACAGGCAATGCCCTGAGCGAAAAGGAAGACGCTGCCTTGTTTGAGAAGCCTGTCATTCCTTTCGGAAACGCAGCGTCTGCCCAGGTTTTCTCTGGCTGCGAGCGAGCTACACCCCAGGCTTTCTCTGCATCAGGAAGGCGGTGTCTGCTCCAGCCGCTGCCGCAGGAGGACTGGGTACCAAACCCAGGTCGTTGCAGGCACAGCTCGTAACAAGGATTGTACGGGGCGGGGATCCCATGGGTCGGTCACCCGTTCGCCCTGGCCAAACAGCTGACTTTCCGCATCTGGAAGAAAGCGGGGCCGGGGGCTCAAGACTCGGCCCAGGACCAGTTCTCTCCACGGATTCCCCACGCAGCCCAGGCGTCTCGGGCTGGGTCGCTACCACCGGAAGAGTGTGGAGAAAGGCTCAGTCAGAGGCGCACAGGGGCAGGATTTTATGACTGCGGATGGCGCAGTCGCCTCCCCTGGAGACCCGCGACAAAGATGCGAACGCCCCCCGCCACGCTCCCTGCTGCCTCTGGTCTCGCCCCGGCGCAAAAAAAGAAAAGAAAAGAAAGAAACCCTGAAAAGAAGGGTTCGTGCGCCCGAGTTTACAGATGGACCGGACGGGCCGGGAAGTTCTTGCAGGCAGAAATCAGAGGAATTCCCTCACCCCCACCTCCCCGCGGCAGGTGGCCCAGCGTTCCGTACCTTGGTGGCAGGGTCCGCGGCCGCGAGGGCCGGGTCTCCCGGAGCTCCAGGCGCCGCCTCCGCCGCGGGGCTACCGCCGCTGGGCTCGGGCTCGGCCAGCGTCCGGCTCCCCGCCTCCGGCTGCTCCGGGCTCCTTTGCTCGGTGGAGCTCCCAGCACCCATGGCTTCTCTGCAGTTCTCCCGCGCACAGCCGCCCGGTTACGCCTTCTTCAAATCACAGGGACGCCCGGCAGAGCCAGAAGCCGTGCGCCCGCGAGGTCCCAAGAGCGCCTTCCTCTCCCGCTCCTCCTCCGAACGCGCCCAGACTGCGAATGCAAGAGACGCGCTCGCGGCAAACTCCTTAAAAGAAAAAAAAAAAAAAAAAAGCCACCTCTTTGCCTCCTCCTCCCCCCACCCCCCGCCTTGTTTTTCCCTCGCTTCATCACATGAGCACAGCCCAGACACGCCTTTCAGCAGCATCTCCCCCCAGGCTGCTAGAACCCAAGGCGCTGCAAGAGTCGCGAGCCGAGGTCCCGGCGAGCAGCCCCCAGGGCGCCTCCCGCTCGGAAATGGGGACCAGAGCTGGGGGACGACCCAGGATTGTCGATGGTGAGGGGAGGAAGGGCAAAAAGCCTCCGAGGCGACCGCATTAGCCGGGGTTTATTAAATGATAGATACCCCGAGGCAGGAGCTTCTGCTGCGGCTTACTTTCAACGCGCCCAGATTGTGTGACTCGAAAGGTTCGTGCCTGCCTCCTCATTAGCAGGAGAAAGGCAAGCGCTCCTTGGTTCCTCCGTAGTCGGACCATATTAGGACACCTCACGTGGCCCCAGCAGGGAACGGAGAGGTTAATGCAGTCAGGCCACTGATGAGGTGGGCCAGGCGGCCTCACGCTCTCCTATCATCCGGAACAGTGATGTCAGGCGATGTCATAAGCAACACTGGCCGCCCTCCTACCCTGGGGAATTTGGGGAATGAGACGGGTTACTGGAAACGAGGGCCTGGTGCTGGAGGTCCAGGCCACTTCTCCCTGCGCCATGCGGGACCGTGATGGGATAGATCTGTTCCTTTGCATCAGTATTTCTCCAAGATAAAGGCTCTAAATAGTATCGGCCTGAGTGGCTTGCTGTGTTTCCCTTCACGCTCTTGAATTTAGTGTTTGTTATATGAGTATAACAGTCAATAAATATTTGAGCTACATTAAATTTTTAGCTAGGTTATTTGACACATAAGCATGAAGGTGATGGGGCTGCAAGAAGAATTACCCCAGTTTTAGCTGGCAAATTAAGTGCCTTCGTTTACACAAATAATTGGAATATTGACATTAGGCACGAGGTAAGTATCCCATACCCAGATTTAGTACAATTTAGTAGAGAGTTGGTGTAACCATTAGTTCAGCACTGGAGTATTTTGTGCCTAATTAATTGTGTGTTAGTTATTTGGAATAAAATTTTTCTGAATTTATCATTTTTATTTGAAGGAGTACATAAGGACCACTTTTTCTGGAATTTTGCCCCTTAAGAAGCAGTATATTTGCCAAATGGTTGGCTTTCAGCAGTTGTAAGCATTTCACCCACTTCAACTTAAATTTTGACTATTTAGGAAACATTACTTACTCTGTACCAGGCACTCTTCAAAGCACTTTGTGTATATAATCACATTAGTCCTTAAAACAACCACCCTATGAAATAGGTCGTATTATTCTCATTTTATCAATGTACTGGGAGAAAGCGGGCTCAGAGGAATTAAAACACGTGCTCAAGGTTTCACAACTGGCAGATGGAATTGTGAGGAGTCCAGTCGTCTGATACTGACAGGCTCAACGCTTCACTCTCCTGTAGAAAGCCCGGAAGGGGTTCTTTCTTCTCAGGGTTGCCAGTGAAAAGCTGTGTTTAGACCTCAGCTAGGATGTTAAGAGCTAATAACACTGTTAAAGCTTCTTTGAGAATGATTAACTCAGTGCATCTGAAAATGTATCACTAAGAGGTACAAATACTATCAAAATTTCCCATTCTGTGAGATTACATTTATTCGGTTCTCGGGAAATTCGTAACAAAGCTTTTCACATCTCCTAGCCTTTACAGATTGCAAGGTCAAAGACTTCAAGCCAACAGTACACAGCCCACATGCTGAGGAAGACGTCACCAGTATCTGCTTAGATTAGCAACTACTTGCTTCATGTCTATTTTTCGGGCTGTAAAAACGCTCATGTTCTTATTTTTTAAAGCAAAATCTTATTTTTAAAAATGGACACATTCTGGTACTCCTTTTTCTGCCTGAAACAGCTCCATGATAAGGAGTTATGAATAATGGGTTCCTTTGTAGATTCACATGAGCACACACACCACTGCCTTTAGCTCCTAGACTGAGCAAGGAATCTTTTCCATTTTACTTGTAGACGGGAGCTATTCCTATTTTTGTTAAGAAGAGTGGCTATGTTATTTACTACCCCAGCAATAAGACGTCCCAACCTTTTTGGATATGCTATTAGCTCTTCAGAATGTTACAAAGTTCATTCATTCATTCATTCATTCACTCTTCCAACATATATTTATTGACTGCCTAGGATGTGCCAAGCACAGTCACTGTGTTCCCACTCAAGGCTCTAACTCCAATGACAAAGACTTTCTTCGGTAAGGTATTGAAGACTCCTTCAGAATTGCTTGCATCGGTGTCAGCAATGGAGAAGAAGTCAACTGTTCTCTATTTTCCACTTCTCAGGGCACGGCTGTCAGTTACCCAACTTTCTCCCCAGCAGCCCATTCTCCTCCCCAAGCAGGACGCAGGTGTCCCGCCTATCTTCTCCCATGGGGCAGTTGGTGGTAGAGTTGTTTCCCAGTGAGAGTTAATGTTCTCATAAAAAACAGTTTGAGATCTCTCAAAAACAAACACACATTGCCTGTATAGCAGGCTGAACTTGTACGTTGTATGCTAACTTCTCCAGAAAGACAGGTCACACGAGATTTACCAATAAAATTTAGAGTCGTAGCTAGACATCGTGTGCCTACACCAAAACATGTTAAAATATGCTTTAGATGAATTCATAAATGTGAGCATTTTACAACTGAGTTAATATAGCCCCTAAAAAGACCAATTAGAAAGACCAATAGTAATCACAATGATTAAAACAGAATTTCAAACCAACACTTAGATTCTGTAGCTGCAAAGGCTTCAGGCAATTTCACTTGGACCTGTCAGCGCTTCACTCTTGAAACTAATACCATTTATCACTGCTTTGTTTTCCCTTAAAAAAAAAAAAACCAATGTATTTATTTATTTTAATTGAATTTATTGGGGTGACATTGGTTAATAAAATTCCATAGGTTTCAGGAGTACAATTCTATAATATGTCATCTGTGTATTGTATTAAGTGTTCACCACCCCAAGTTAAGCTTGTTTCCACCACCATTGATCCCCCTTTACCCTCGCCTACCTCCCCCGACTCCCCTTCCCCTTGGTAATCACCATACTGTTGTCTGTGTCTATGAAGTCTTTTTTTTTTTTTTTTACTTAATCCCCTCACCTTTTTCACCCATCTCCTCCCCTCTGACAGCTGCCAGTCTGTTCTCTGTGTCTATGAGTCTGTTTCTATTTTGTTTGTTTGGGGTTTTTTGCTCATTAGATTTCACAGATAAGTGAAATCATATGGTATTTGTCTTTCTCTGACTAAAAAACCTACTTTTTTTGAACCAGTTACTTACATCAAGATAACTGTCATCTAAGAATCCAACTCCTACTCTTCTCTCTTGCATTTGCTAATTATAAAGAAAGTAAACTAGAAGAATTAGCAATTTTATTCCATTCATGTGTACCTAATAATCCAACATTCATATAGAAACTATAGGAAAAATCACTATATAAATGAAGTTCAAAGGCCAGTCACCTATAGCTATAAATCATATACACAAATATAGGCACATGTTATTCTTATAACTTTTAAGGAATTTATTGCTTTGGTGTTAAGCATATAAAGCCAGCCATTTGTGTATCAATTTCATTTATTAAGATTTAAAAGTGGCTGCTGACTCAAGTCTAAGATTATGATAAAGGAGTTAACCCTTTCATTTGTGTGTGTGTATTTATATATTTAATTTGTGTGTGTGTGTGTGTGTATATATATATTTTTTTCATTTATATTTTTTCAGTCACTGTGGAAGCCTTTACAGAAGCAATTATTTACAGAGAACTAATTTGGCATAACTGCTGTCACTTTTTTCCAGGTTGTCTAAACATAAACAAACGAATGAACATAATTGAAATGCATTCACCAATAAGTCAGTATTGCTTTGGTTCCTCATTTTTCTAGAGTTGGGATGCTCTACACCCACTTAGGATTGGAACTAAGATATGGCAAATGATTTGCCCGACATGGAGTGAGAGTTTCTCAGGATACATTTTTGGAGGGCACCTGAAGCTGCCTGGAAGTTTTCTACACTCCAAAGCAGATCAAATTAGAATAACCCTGAGATTTTAAATCCTTTTGCAAGTTCTAAAAGAGTCCCATACGTATCCGACATTTTAAATATATATATATTTTAACATATTAATTCAACAAACATACACTGTGTTAAGGGTCAGCCAAAATGCTTGGGACTTTTCAAAGCTGGAAACTTTGGTTTCATAAGTCAACACTGCTTACTCAAAAAAAAAAAAGACATTACAGAGACATACACTGTAAACTATTGAGAGGTTTTAATGTCCCTTTATTAACTTGAAGCCTTTTGTGAATTTTTAATCTCAAATTTCCTATAATGTTGTCTATAACATCAAAATATACTTCAATTTTTTTTGCATGTGATTAAGAACCCAGTAAAAAGACCAATCAATACTTGACCCGAAGAATTACTAAAACTGTACAAAAGGGAAGTTGACTATTTTCTCCCATTTTCTAGAGCTCCCATCCAAATCTCAGTTGACGTCCTAGTATAATTCTGTATTCCCAAGGAATTATCTCAATTTTATCAGCTAGCTGCTTTTTTTTTTTAATGACTTCTTGTCACTCCCACAAATGCAGGATCTATATACAAGGGGTAGCTGTGATAAATCACAATAAAAGACAGAAAATCAATAGTGAAACTAGATCTACTTCGCCTTCCATCCCTCCTCCCAACGTGTTACTTCATTACAATTTCATCGGGAGCATAATTAATTACAGGAAAAAGATTCCCAAATCTGCAGCTGCTCCTGCTACTAAATCAATGAAAACTCTGAAAAGTGAAATAATTGTCTGGATATGTTGTTTTGAATGCTACTGTCCTCTTGAGAATTCTATTGAAGATATCACTAGTGAAATAGTTGAATTTTACTTTCTATGGGAGAATTTGAAACGCTAATTATTTCAGAATACGAAATCAGGGGGTATTTACCTGAGTTAAAAATGATGAGTTGGTGAAAATAATATCTAGTAAGTGATTGCAATATACAGTATTTCAAGCGACAGTTTACAGAACAAATTCCATGTTTGGAGGTTGCCAACAGCCCCTTCGAATGTATTTTTGACGGCTTTATTGAAGTGTAACTAGCCGGGGAGAAATTACATACATTTAAAATGTCTGACGTGATGTGTTTTGACAAACATATACATCCTTGAAGCCACTACCACAATAAGAGATTGGGCTAATGATTCACCCAAAAATCTCTTTGTGCCTCTTTGCAATCTCTCTATCCAGTCCCTCCTCATCCCACCCTCCCTTTCCAAACAACCATTCATCTGCTGTCACTCTAATGCACTAGTTTGCATTTTCTAGAATTTTACAGAAATTTATAGAAATGAAATCATCTACTATATACTTTTCTTTGTCTGGCTCCTTCAGCATTTTTATATTTAGATGCATTTATGTTGTTAGATTTAACAATAGTTATAGGTGAATTTTATTTTTTTTTAATTGACTTTCCTAAATATTACATAGTGAATATATCTTGGATTTTTCCCCCTGTAATGAAAAGATTTAGGCCTATTTGCATGATATATGCATATATATACACATATGCATACACACACACACACACACACACACACACACACACACACACACACACATCGTTCCATTGAAATCCAGAGAATAAAATGTCAGCTGGCATTTGAGTCTGAATTAGAGAGGGAGATAGTTCCATTCTGTATTTAATGAGTCTGTATTCTGCTCTGGCTGGTGTGGCTCAGTGGATTAAGTGTGGGTCTAAGAGCTGAAAGGTTGCCGGTTCGATTCCCAGTCAGGGCATATGCCTGGGTTGCCAGCCAGGTCCCCAGTTCGGGGCGTGCAAGAGGCAACCGATCAATGGATCTCTTGCACATCAATGTTTCTCTCCCTCTCTCCCTCATTTCCCCTTGCTCCAAAAATAAATAAATAAAATCTTTTTTAAAAAGTAAGTCTGTATTCTGCTCTGCCTGGTGTGGTTCAGTGGGGTGGGTGTCATCCTCAAACCAAAAGGTCACTCGTTCAATTCCTAGTCAGGTCACATGTCTGGGTTGCAGACTAGGTCCCTGCTTGGGGGCATGAGGGAGCGTGCAAAAAGCAACCAATCTGTGTTTTCTCTCACACGTCGATGTTTCTCTCCCTCTCTTTCTCCTTCCCTTCCCACTCTCTAAAAATAAATGAGTAGTCTGTACTCTTATGTGTTTTTCCTGGTTCTCATCCTCATTCTAGTCAGAATAGTTGAAGGACTTAGGAAAAAATAATAATAATTTTACCCCTGGCTGGTGTGGTTCAATTGTTTGGAGCGTCACCCCCTAAACCAAAAGGTCCTGGGTTTGATTCCTGGTTAGAGCACATGCCCAGGTTGCAGGTTCGGTTCCCAGTCAGGGCACTTGTGAGAGGCAACCAATCAACTAAAAAACATATATATATTTGTATATATGTGTATATGCCTACATTCTAAAGGATTAGAATGTTATAATAATTCTCTCTGGACATTAGAATTTAAAATGACTTTTTTCCTTTCATTATGCTTGCCTGTTTTTCTGCCCAAGTTTTCTGCATTCAACATGTGTAACTGGTGTGAAAAGAAGAAAAAGAATGTTAAATATGTTTTAATTTTCCAAGGAAGATATCCAGGTTTTAATCTGAAAAATATGTTTCATAATATGTTATTACAACCCAGTACATTGTATTAACAGTATGGAGTGATAAGTTATAGAAACATTAATATGTTTCATAGGAAACATTAATATGTTTCATAGTAAACAAGACAGGAGACATCAACTTTGAACAGCAGCTCTCAACCTTGGCTGCATATTGAAATAACCTGAGAGTTTTAACAAACTCTAATGCCTGCGTCCCAACCCCAGAGGTCCTGACTCAGTTGGTCTCTGGGGAAGCCTAGGTACCGGGGTTGTGCAGAGTTCCCTGGGTGATGCTAAATGTGTCGCCAAGGCAGAGGCCCACCATCCCAGGGCCTTGAGATTGAACTGGCTTTCCTGATGCTGCCTGGCTTCCTTTTGGGAATTAATAGTCCACTAAGCAAGGATATGGAAGAAAAGCAATTTCCTTTTAGCACAGTTTTTAAATGATATAAGGAGAGGGGGAATTCTATGTTCTGGAATCATCATCATTACGTATATTCAATCTGGTCCTTTGGAGGAAATCGATCCACCTGGAAGGGGCCCAGCATAAGGCCCAATAGCATAACGAAGTTTGTTTTACAGTGGGAATATCTTACTGTAAGACTATGTTTAATTTTTTTTTTAAGAGAGAGAGGGAGGAAAGGTGAAAGAGAGAAACACTGATTTGTCCTTCCGCTAATTTATACATTCATTGGTTGATTCTTGTATGTGCCCTGACAGGGGGTTAAACCCGTGACCTTGGCGTATCAGGTCGACACTCTAAATGACTGAGCTACTCCACCAGAGCTTGTTTTTTTAAAATCATACCAAAGAAAATAGTTACTTCCATATATAGTTACGGGTAAATATAAAATTATATATATTCCATTATATACTATATATTCCATTATGTACTATTTATTATGTTCATTGTTAGAAAACCACTAGGTTGTAAAATATTGAAAATATGCTCCTAAGTATAGAATTTAATCACTATTGAAAATATTGGGTCAGCCAAAGCCCACATGCCCTCAGTCATGAAAATAATCTGTATGAACTGATAAACATCTTAACTAGGAATAAATTGAAGAAAGGCAGGTAGTTGATTCAACATTTCTTTTTCATTGCTTTCAATTGACTTGCTAGTCTTTCAACATAAATGTAAAATAATTTTATAACAACTTTAATAAATCTATAAAAATATACACAACTGATTTTCCATAAAAGTTCAAAATGCAATTCATTGGAGGGAAGATAGCCTTTTAACAAACAGCCCTGGAACAATTAGATACCCTCACAGGCAAAACAATTAACCTTGACCTAAATCTCACACTTTATAAAAACATTAACTCAAAATGGAGCATGCATTTAATTGTAAAATATAAAACTATACAACTTTTAGATAAAAAAATAGGAGAAAATCTTAGGGGCCTAGGCATAGGCAAAAGTTCAAACGTGATACGGAAAGCATGACCCGTAAGAGGAAAAACTGATAAACTGTGCCTCGTCAGAATTACAACCTCTCGCTCTACATGAGACCCAGTTAAGAGAATGAAAAGATATGCTACAGATTGAGAGAAAATATTTGCGAAGCACACATCCAATAAAGGACTAGTATCTTAGTATATAAGGACTTCTCAAAACTCAACAGTGAAAAAAAGAAAGTAATTAGATAATGGGCAAAAGACTTGAAGAGACCTTTTTACCAAAGAGGATAGAGAGATAGCAAATAAATACATAAAATGGTGTGCAATTTGGGAGAAGCAAATTAAAGCTACGGTTCTGGCCAGGTAGCTCAGTTGGTTAAAGTGTCATCCAGATCCACCAAGGTTACAGATTGGATCCCCCATCAGGGCACATGCAAGAATCAACCAATGAATGCATTGGATAAATGGAACAACAAATCAATAGTTCTCTCTCTTTCTCTGTCTCTCTGTCTCTTTCTCAAATCAATTTTTAAAAAAACCCTAAACGTGCAACCACCATGTGACTGAACAATTATACTCTTGGACCTTTACAGGCTCTGTTAACACAAAAACCTGTACACAGTGTTTATAGCAGCTTTATTTGTAATAGCCTTAAAGGGGAAGCAACCCAGATGTCCCTCAGCATGCTGAACAGTTAAACAAGTTATGGAACGTTCGCACCCTGACATACCGCCCAACAATAAAAAGAAACAAACCACCGATCCATGCAAAAACCTGGATCACTCTCCAGAGAATTATGCTGAAAGATAAGCACCAACCTTAAAAGATTGTATACTATATGATTCCATTTATACGGCATTCTTAAAATGATGAAATTCTAGAAGTGGAGAGGAGATTAGTGATGGCCAAGGATTAAGGGAGGGGAGGGGAGGAGGCAGTGAGTATGGCAAAGAACTGGCTACAAGACGGACACTTGTGGCATGGGAACGCTCTGTACCTTGACTGTATCTGTCAGTATCCTGACCGATATGTGTACTATAACTTTGCAAGATGTTACCACCAGGGAAAATAGGTAAAGAGTATACGCGCGCTCTCTGTATTATTTCTTACAACTGCTTGTGGATCTACAATTAGCTGAAAAAAAAAAGGCTTAATTTTTTTTTTTTTAAAAGGAACAATGGGTTAAAATAAAGATCCAAGATGCCAATTTCTATTCAACTTACAGGCTCTTCAGCTTTCCAGAGTCCGCGAAATACCTTTTAAGATGAAAATTAAGCCAAATTGGATGTCAACACAGGGTTAATAGGTTGGTGTTTTGTTTTGCTTCTAAGCTTGTTAACATTGAAACTATTAGACTTGATAAAATGCAGAAACAATAGGTTTCCTGACTCTGCCCTGCTGTGTAAATACATTCTTTAACTCTTGGCTTCATCTGACAATGAAGGAGTGGACCCACCTGTAATCATCCCGGCCAATACCATCTCCAAATTCTCCTGCTTGGGGAGGGTCTCAAAGGAACCACCAGATGGAACAGGAAATGAAGCCTAGGGGGCTGGCACAGGGAGATCAGCTAAGAGGAACGCCTTGAACTCAAGGACAGTTTCTGCAAATATCCCTCCCTTTTCTGCTTCTCTGAACACCAATGTTTAGCATGGCTTTCGTTAGCAAAATACATATTGGAATCTAGCAATAACATATCAGATAGATGAAGAAAGCTAAAAATATCAGATAGAGAATGGGAGGGGTGTTTTGGTATTTTAAAATGAAAATGCTAATTTCCTAGCAAAATCCAGCATGGTTTATATTTTCATGATTTTAAAAAATCCATATCCTTCTTTGGCCTGTATTTAGTAACGATTATATATTTGCTTGTGTATAATAAACATTTACAACATTCAAGGCAATGCGGCAAGGCATTCCTCAAGACTAACCAATTAATAAATTTCTAGAACCCTATTTTTAAAAAGATCTCATCATGATAAAAGCTCTTGGCCAACACACACTGGCCACCAATGTTAGAAGCTGATGTTCAAGCAGAGCGAGAAATTTTTATTTCCCACATTTCATTATATTCAAGGAAAATGGCGTCTTGGTACTTGGGAGATATGCAGAGGAAAACTCCATCTTAGCCTCTCTTCAGTATAACAGTATGCCTGCCTTTGGTGACCCAGACAAGAGGTGAGAGGATTGTTGGAGATTTGAGTGGACCTAGGTTGATGTTCATCACCCCAAGTTCATCTCATTTGAAGAATGGTTGTTTCTATTATTGACTCATTTCCCCCATACTGGCACTATTTTTCTCAGCACAAGTTGCAAAAGCAACTTTCTTTTAAATGCATCATCACCCCAAACTAAAAACAATGTAGACAATTACACAGAAGTTCCTTCCCTCCCTCTCAAGCCACGTTTAAGATTCGGGAGGGTGTTCTGAACTGAGAAAAAGTGTTGGCCTTGGCCCTCATTTGAGTTCTTTCCTAAAGCTACAAAGTACCCGTTTGCATTTCTACTGCCTCTTTATTTATTTTGCTCAGGTTCATACCTTCATTGCGGAAACTCCTGTTCTGATAGAAGTCCCTTATCTGTCCCTATCCTATCCCACCCACCCACTTCCCACTCCCTTCTCCTGTATTCTCCTGCATTCCTCCCCCAGCCCTGGGAGGCCTGAGATAAGGGAGGGGAGCTTTCAGTCGGGGAAGCACGCCTGGGGCTCCTTTGAACAGCCTGAGTCTGGTGTCCTGAAACCCAGAGAGACCTGGGAGAAGGGATCACAATGATGATTCTCTTGGGGGTGGGGGTCCAGGGGTGTGAGAGAGGAGGTGGGTCTCACCTTGGGCAGGGCCCAAGACAAGGAAATTAGTCTCTTAAGAAGCCCAGCACATTTTAGACTGACCCATGTATCCATTTATTTTTTTCTGCTTTCTTTTGTTTTTATTTGCTTTTTTCTTTAAGACTCTGAAATAGGTTTGGTTTGCTCAACTGTATAATGTTAATATAATATTAATACCTTCCTCACAAGGTAGTGAGGAGTAACTAATTATGAGGAGGCATGTAAAGGGCTGAGAACAGTGTCTGGCACATCTGAAATCTTTCCAAAACAGGTCTTCTCCTCCATGGCAGTGGTCTTCAGCCTTTTTGTCTCTATACTTGATCAGTTGTTTTGTTTTGTTTTTAAAGATTTTATCTATATTTAGACAGAGGGGAAGGGAGGGAGAAAGAGAGGAAGAGAAACATCAATGTGTGGTTGCCTCTCACATGCCCCCTACTGGGGACCTGACCTGCAACCCAGGTATGTGCCCTGACTGGGGAATGGAAAAGCAACCCTTCAGTTCGCAGGCCGACACTCAAGCCACTGAGCTACATCAGCCAGGGCAGGGTTTTTTGTTGTTGTTGTTGTTAAACAACATTTAGCCTCAATATTTGTATTCCTTATTTATTTATTCTTATTTATATAGTCTTTCTATTAATCTACACCTTTGAGCATTAGTACCACAAAGCAAAGTGCCATGTGTTATTTCACCAGGGTTGGACTGCATGCCTGACAGCATATGGAAGAAGTGACAGTATCACTTCTGAGACTGGGTTATAAAAAGACCTCGGCTTCCATCTTGGATGAACACTTTCTCACTCTCTTGTTCATTCCCTCTCTCACTCTTTCTCTCCCTCTCTCACTCTCTCCCTCTCTTTTTCTTTCTATCTCTATCTCTCCTGAGAAAAACAAGCTGCCATCTTGTGAGCAGCCCAATGGAAAGGCCCATGTCATAAGGGCCTAAGGCCTTTTGCCAAGAGCCAGCTAAGAACTGGGACCTACCACCAACAGCAAGAATGAGCTCGCGAGTGGTTCCTCAGCTCCACATGAGCCTAGAGATGCCTGCAACCCTGCGTGAATGCAACCTCAAGAGACACCCTGAGGCAGCGCCACTCAGCTACCCCATTTCCAGGGTCCCGATCCTCAGAAACTGCATGCAATAACCAATATTTGTTGTTTTAAGGTGTTTAAAAATGCCACATGTTTGTTGAAAGGACAAATAAACTACGTTGGAACTTGCAAGCGAAGGATTTTCAGATGTTTGTAAAAGAAGAAGGTAGCAGAGTCTTCTAATTTTCAGGGACCTCATATTCCCGGCGCTCACTAGACCTATCCGAGTTAGGAACTCAGTGTTCTTCATGTCACAGTTTGGCGACAGCCACGCAATGCAAGGCTTCTTCTGCACAGTGTACTTTCCGTACAAGACCTGGATCAAGCTCACAGATGCAGATGTCTGACTAGGAAATGAGCTCATTAAACGGCAGGCAGGGCCCCAGAACAATTTCACAATAAAGATGCTGCTGCAAAGAGGGCCTGTGCGGGGACCACAGAGGCAGAATCAGCGGTGATAACTGCAGGTGCAAGTAAAAACTCAGGAGGTGCTCAGCTCAAAACCATTTAAATGGGGCTGAAGGTATAGCGGTATTTTCCTAAGACTTGGGGGCTGTTTGAGGGGCTCCAGCCTTTTATAAGATGATGCTAAAATGTTACCTATTTTCAGACCTAATAATGGAGTGCAAATGTACGTAGATTTATACACTGAATTTTCATGTGGAATAGTCTTAGGATCTGGAAAGATTTCGGGGAGGTGCAGAAGACATTTGGAACAGGAACTGGGAAACCCACTGTGAGGAGAGTGAGGTCACAAGGGAGGCCCAGCAGAAACGACAGTGTGTTCCATACAAACGGAACTGCAAAGCACTATATCTGCAGTAACTAAAATGAATATTTGTTGGCTTAAAGATGATAAGCATGGATCTCTCAGATCGATGTGGAAATTACAACATGTGAAGAATTCGAGGAGCCAACTTTTCAAATCTCACAGCCCCATCTTTTCACTGGAAGGAGTGTTTTCCTTCGTCACTGCCTTTGTAAGTGAGGTTTCCCTTGTACTCAGCTCTAATCTAGCAAAGACAATGACTTAGGACACGACCGTGTTGACCCTGTGCTCTTTAAGGATAGGTGGCCCCATCCTCTATATTCTCATGGCAAGATTAAAGAGTAGCTCTTTTAAGTTGAGCTGTTATTTTGGTTTGTAAATGTTGAGCCCTGCATTTCTGTCTCATGTTTTGCTATTGTGTCCTCCATGGTAGAGAGCTGTGATGAAGAGGCCCTTGTCCCCGCTGTCCTATGTGCACTGCATGGGGACCGCCCTGGCCACCATCCACTAAAAGAAGCTCCTGCCTCTGTGGGTGGGTCTGGGTAGCAGCTTCCCAAAGGAAGACCTGTTATACTGGAAAATAATCACTTTGGTATTTCCAAGTATTTTCAGCCTTAAACAGAGCATCTCTGGTCCTTTGTTGCCACTGAGGCCTCGTGAATTTCCCCGCTCTTGGTTTGGGGGGCTCCCTCACCTTACTCCAGCAGCCTCGCTAGCAGACAGAGATGCCAGAGGCTACTATGTGAACCCTGGTCTGATGCCACTCCATGGGCACCCCGAATGGCACCCTTCCCCTTGTTCATGGTGTATCTTAATTGTCTTTCTCTGTTGACTTTTCCTTTCATACAGATGTTTAGATCTACTTTCGGTTTAAAAATAAACCACCACTAAACTTTGCTCAACGCTCCGAGAGGCTGCCTTCCTCTCAAAGTCAAGTTTCTTGGGAGAACAGCCTAGAAAGCATGTCGGTCTTCACCTTACGCTCCGTCATCCCTCACATCTCTGCCATCTGGCACCTGTCCCCCCCCCCCCACCCCAGCAGGCTGCTATCTGCTTGTCCTGGTCGCCACCTGCAGGGAACATGTCTCCGCCTCTATGTTCCCATTCTGTCCTTTGACACGGTGGACCACGGGCCTAGAAAAACCTCTTCCGATGCTCCCAGCTCTAACTTTTCTCAGGCCACTGCCCTTCCACCTGTAGCAGACATACTCTTTTCCTTCATTGTGGCCGATCCTCACAGCTCAATCCCAGGTCCTCTCCTGTCCTTTTCTTTCCTGTCTCATCCTCTATCTCCGTCCTGAGTGAGCACTGCCCATCCGCAGCCTGACTAGCCACTTATTTGCAAAGGATGTCCACCTTGTCCCTTAGTTCAGTCTTTATCCTTGATCCGGGACAGAACATCCAACCATCTTTTTTGTACATCAGCGAGTACCTAAAAATGAACTCCCCTCACTTTCCTAAAAACTTACTCCCTCTCTTGTCTGTCATAGTCATGCAAAATTCCAGCATGTCCCTCATCAGCCAGTAGCCAGACTTGATTCATCGTCTCTCCTGGGAGTTTTTGGCACTTGCTCCCCTCCGCCCATGGTCCCTGCTGCAGCCCTTATCGCCGAGGGCTTGTTACTTTCCCCAGTTATCCTGTCCTAGTTTACATCTTCGGCACAGACACAGCTTGGAGTGTGTATGTTTGCGCAAGTTAATTTTACTCTACATGCTAGGAGTGGTGTGTTGACCTTTAAAAGACCATGATCATAATATTATTCAGCTTTGAAAAGGAATGAAATTCTGATATATGCTACAACGTGAATTATGCTAAGTGAAATAAGCCAGCCGCAAAAGAACACATACTGTATGACTCCACGTATATGAAGTACCTAAAATAATCAAATTCATAGGAACAGAAAGTAGAATGGTGGTTGTCAGGACCAGGGCGGGGTGGGGCAGGGTTGGGGGGGTGGGGGGCGCGGGGGGGATGGGGTGAGTGAATGGGAACTTATTGTTTAGTGGGTACAGAGTTTCTGTTTGGGGCGATGAAAAAGTCCTGAGAATGGATAGTGATGATGGTTGCACAACACTGTGAATGTATGTGCTGCCACTGAATGGTTAAAACAATATATTTAAACACAATTTTTAAAAGTGAAAAAAAAAAAAAGACCCTAATCAGAAGTCAACCCCCAGCAGGTACTTCAAATATCTCACTTAATCTGCACTAGAGGGTTTATTGATTAGAATAAAGGATGTTAAAGATCATTTTTAATTAGTAAATAGGGTGATCGGGACAAGTGGTTGCCAAGATGAGTTACATAGGCACTTCCCCTCTTGTGTGTAAAAATCAGCCTCACACCTTCAGAATGGCTCCTTAGGTCCAGAAATCCTAGAAATCGGTTGGTGCAGCAACTCGGCTCCCACTCCCCCACATCCTGTTAGGACTGCTGTCCCCCTGCCCCCGGAACACTGCCCATGAGAAAGGACTGGTCCCGCGAGGTGCCTCAGCCGCACAGCGCAGAGGGCCAGGGCTTCCAGGCGCTCGCACACGTGGTGTGACTGTTGCCCTGCCGGCCTGCTCCTCAACGTTGGAGCCTGTTGTAGAGCGTTGGCCCAGGCCGTTTCCACTGTAACGTACAACCTGCAGGGACTTGTGGGAAGAGCCGGAGCTCTGGCTGCCTCTGTTCCTTGGCGGTGGCTGAACTTCTCCAGGAATCTGCTTAAACTACAAATCGGGTCACGCCAGTATCCCGCTCAGAGTTCTGCAGTGGGCCCCCTGAGGAACTTCCGTCCCCTTGCCCGCTGCTTGCCAAGTGAAATCCTGGCTCCTGGCCTGGCACGCAGGCCTTTTCAGACCTGCCCCTGCTCGCTTGTCCCTTCTCCTCCCGGCCCTCACTGTCCACACCATCAAGCCAGACTCTGACGCCAGCACACTGACCCTTGATCCTGCCCTTGACTTTCTCACCTTCACGCTTCTGCACATGCCTTTTGTACTGCTCCCAAAGCTCTCCCTACGGGTCCACTCTGGCTTTTAGTTCAGGGAACACAGCTGGATTCAGGTACACCAAGTCCTGTCCTAGAATGACGGCATCTGCCTCTTGAATTTAACCTTTTTCTTTCTTTCAGCAGCAAAGAAAGCACCCAATATGCATTAAAAAAAAAAAAAAGATGAAGTAGACACAACAGAGAGAAACAGAGATGAGCTCCAATTGGAGACGCACAAAGCTGGAAATGTGAGCAAGCTATACTTTGGGTTTTTAATTTAATAACAGCAGAAAGACCCGGGGTAGACTTTTGAAGACATCAATACTAATATTCTCACAGGATTTGTGTTTGTAGCTGACTTCCAATGAAAAACCAAGGGACTTTTTCCTCCTATCAAGATGCACATGAGAGGAAGAGGCACCTTATCTGACAAACATCCCCCAACCGTGCTGAGCCAAGGCATCCTCACCCGATCCTCCGGAAACAACACCTGCGGCCAGCAAGTGGCATTGCCAATGACACAGACAGGCGCCAAGCAGAAGCGTGGGCTAGCATGTAATCAGATCGCTGGGCTAGCTGGGCTCTTTGGGAGAGGCAGGTGGATTGGGCACCGGGGAGGGGCAAAGCTCATTGAGGAAAAGGGCAGGACGCAGGGAATGAGAAAAGAAATAAACCGGAGGCAGCCTCAGCTGCAGTTAAATGTCAGTCACTGGAAAGCAGCTTAAAACAGAAGGTGGTGGCCCCGTCTGCTGAAGCCTGCAGGCTCCTAGGACCGAGTCCCCGCCGTGCGGCTGTTCTTAGTCATGCTTTTCCCGGCCGGATCCGCAATGGAAGTTGAGACTTCCCCCTATAGCAGAGGGCTATCCTTTTCCCCTGTATTTCTTTATTTTTACCTTTCACTCTGCAGTCTCTGTTATGCATGGCTGGACACAATAAAATATGGCTAATTCATGTGAGCAAAAGCTTGTGGCGAATTGGCAAAGCACTGCAATTAATAAACCAATAGAGGGTAAATAGAGGTCAAAACTGGGTTTCTTTGTTTCAGAAAGTCCTGACTCCTTCTTTTCTTACTGATTATCCTAGTTTGTTATGAGTGGGTTTTTTTTTTAAGCCTCTGGCATTCAAACTGGGTAAAGCTTTATATATTTAAAATGTACACGGTAACTGGGACTCCCCAGCAACACGCACGAGGCCACACTGTGCAGTTTCAATGACTATAAATGCTTCCTTTAAGTCAGTGTAATTTCTAAATCAAATGTTCTGAAACCAACCGGCATGTTCATCGTTAGTTGAGTTAACTACAGGGCCTACAGCCTTGTTAGTGGCCTCATTTGTGGAAGAGATTCTGTCTTCCTCAGTGACACTGGCTGTGTTTCCTAAAGGCGCAGAGGTGAATTCGGGGGGTTATCTGGGACGCTCCTAGTCAGGTTGGGTATGTGGAGGGCAAAAGGAGGACTTGCAAATGTGACAGAGGGCACCTGAGTCTTGCGGGTTGGCGAGTGTGGGCAATGAGTGCCAGCTCATTGTGGAGCGGGGAACACGGAGGTGTCACATTCAGACAGACCCAGCTCTACCACGACGTGGCCTTGGAGGCATCGTTAGATGCCTCTCACCCTTCCTTTCCTTCCTTTCCTGTTTTCTGCTGTGTGAGCGGGGATGGGAAACTCAATATACACAAGACTGTTAAAAGGATGCCATGAGATAAAAGTTGCAAGGCATCAGGCCTGGTAAATAAACACTGAGTGTTGCCATTGTTCCAACGCCAGCTCCAGTGCTTAGGGACTCCGGAAGGCTGGGCAAGGTTTCCGGAACCTGGTTCCTCACTTTGTAAAATGGGGCTGTTCACCTCTACTCAATAGGACTACCGCGAGAACATAAGAGCAGAATGGTGTATGTGCCGTGTCCCTGACATGCAGCGCGTGGGCGATCTTTTTGCCCCTACCTACCCCCTACCTTTCCGTGGGCCTAGAATTAGGTGGAAATCTGCCTACCGATTGTTTATATACGCAGTCATTCTATTTGGAGGTCTGGTGGAAGAGTTTAAAACACCATTTTCTCATTCCCTTATGTTTTGTTTTGGTGATATGCACGAGAGGAGAATGTCACTTATTCATTCATTCCTCTGACTGTAAGAGCCCCTGCTCGGGCCCAGAGTTAAACTCTGGAGTTTAGAGAAAGGCAGGGGCTCTGCCCTCTGGGAGCCTGCAGTCCCTGGGGAAACCCAACATGAGCAGAGGGTTGCTCTACAGGCAGGCGGGGATGGGCTGGGACCCTGGGGTTTCTGAGAAAGGGCCTTTCACATGGCCTGGTGGGTCAGGGAAGGGGGGTCTGAGCAGGATACAGGCTGAATCTAGAACGGCAATGGGGTGAAGTGTGAGGCGTTGACTTGCCATATGGACGTACAGCTATGGATGAAAACTAGCGCTGTAATAAATCACAAATTCCTAACCGGGCAGGTCATCACGGTGGGTAGTCACGTCCCAGGCCTCCCACTTCTTCAGGGAAAGGTTTTTATGCAAGCCTCGGCCATTGTTCTTCTGCATCTAGGTTAACACACCTTTGGAATAAGGTGACCACCCTCAGGAGAGCAATCTTAACTCTCCTGTAATCCAACCCCCTCCCTGCTTTCCCCGCCTGCGGGGAGTCTGCCTTCGGCCCCCTCCTTCATTTCGGCTGCAGAACAGAAACTGCAAAGCTATTATTCTCCAGAGCATTTGAAATCTTGCTTCCTGGTAATTGTCATCAGTTTTGGCTCAAGTAAACTCTTATAAAAATTTTCTACCGGTTAGGAATTTCTTACAGTGACAGGGAACATAAAAGTATGAAAGGTGTCCACAGAGGGATGAGCATGTCAAAGGCACCAGGAAGAGGAGGGAGCTTGGTGGTCCTGGGAGCTTTGCACCATTGGGCTGGACCAGAACACTCAGGGTGTGCTCTGGGGACCTTTCGGAGGGCGAGAGGCAAACTAGGGTCTGATCATAACAGGTCTCATAAGGCCTAGGACACTTTCAGGTGGCCTTTAGCAAGTCATTGAAAGGTGTGTTTTTTTTTTCCTTTCATCTATAAGGTTTATTAATGTAGAATTTCATTAAATACATTTAGAAAAAATAGGATTTTCTCTATCTCTGTTTAATTTTAATTTTTAAAGTTATCATATCCAAAATCAACCACTGTGAGTGTAGAGTGCTACAAATTTCAGCACATGTACAGTTTTGTGTAACTATCACCACAGTCAGGACACAGGACCATTCTATCACTGTCTCCCGCCGAAAATCCCTTCCACTACCCCTTTGCAGTCACACCCTTCCTGAACCCCAACCACCACAACTACTGATCGGTCCTCCATCACTATAGTTTTGGTTTTTTTTAGAATGTCACATGAATGGAATTATAAAATATATAAACTTTTGAGGTTGGTTTCTTTTTTCAGCCCAGTGCCTTTGAGATTCCTCCAAGTTGTGATACATATCATTACTTTCTCCTGTTTATTACTGGCCAGTATTCCACTGAATGGACATACCACAGTTTGTCCATTCCCCATAGAAGGACATTTCATCGAAGGGTTTTTTCGTTGTTAGAAGAAGAGATGGGAAGAGAGAGAGCTGGACTGAGGAGTCGGGGGAGACCAGTTGGATAACAATTTCAGGAAACTAAGAGAATGGCCATGAGGCCAGAAAGAAGGGGCCAGCAGAGAGATTTCCATGAGGGGAGAATAGACAGGGCACAAATGCCTAATTGGATAGGAACCGGAGCGAGAAAAGAAAGTCTAGGATGAAGTTCGGGTTTCTGGTTTGGGATTCAGAAAAAGGGGCATGATACCAGTCACGGCTGAGGCCCAGAGCTGAAGTGGCTATGAAAGCCCTTCACAGAAGGATGAAAATATGTAAAGTTCCTGCCCTATAACAGAGGCTCAATAAAGGACAGTTCACTGGGAACCTAGTGTGTCCCAGGTGCTGGGACAGGGCTACAAAGATGGAAAAGATACGGTCACCTGCCCTGAGAGTCAGATCTGTAAGCAGGTCATTAACAAAAAAAATTTAATTGATTTTAAAGAAAAAGAGGAAGGAAGAGAGTGAAACATCAATTTGTTGTTTCACTTATTGATGCATTTATTGGTTACTTCTTGTATGTGCCCTGACCAGGGATCAAACCCACAATCTTGGGGTATCAGGATAATGCTCTTACCAACTGAGCTACCTGGCCAGGGCTGTAAGGAGGTCACTCTAATATAACTGTGAAAAGTGCTAAACTGGAGGTGTGCACTGGGTGCTTCCAAAGAACACAGGAAGGACCTTAGCTAAACCTGGGCTATGTGAGATGGCTTTCTGGAGGAGGACGTGGCTCAAGACTTGATGCAAAATCTTTCCTTTGAGGAAAAACTGCTGTTTTTGCAAATATTAAGGCAAGTTAATGCACATGTTAACCGGAAGAAACAACAGCTTAACTCTCTGGCATCAGCAGTATGCTAGTCTGCATTAGATAACAATTTTATCTAAAGCTAGGATTACTGGAAAAGTTTGAATGGAGGATGGAATGACAATATACCATCTGAGAGCAAGAAAGGGTTGCTGAGTTTTCTAATTTGGGAAAGCTGACTAAGCAACTAGACCCAGGAGCCTTTAAAAAATTCAGATAACTGAGGCTCACCACAGGCCAGAATCATGGACTCCCTGGAAATGAGGTATTGAAAAAACAACAACAAGCAGAAGGACCTGGCTGGGTAACTCAGTTGGTTTAGAGCATTGTGCTGCTATGCCAAGGTTGGGGGTTCGATCTCCGGTCAGGGTACATACGAGAATCAACCAATGAGTGCATAACTAAGTGGAACAACAAGTCAATCTTTCTCCCTCTCTCTCTCCCTCCTATTGCTCTAAAGCCAATTAAAATTTTTAAAAAATTATTTAAAAAACCCCCAGCAGAGCCTGGGGACACTGAAAGTTCCCTACATCAATTTCTGCAACAGACAAGGTCGTAATCCTCACCCTCGCAAATGCTGAACACTGGTCCCGAGGGAAACAGAGTGTGTGAATGACACAGCCCGGCTCGTCCTTATTCCTGAAAAGCCAACTCCAACAACAGGCCTCTCTGACTAGGGACTCCTTTTTCATAGCCAGATAACCCCACTGCACCCAATATAAAAACATAAACAAAGTTAAATGCATGAGTTGTATAAAACAGCAATAAGAGCTCTACTTTTTTGAATTCTGGTCCCAGTTTTGCATAAGTGTAAAAATGTCTCATCTTGCTAACTACTTGGGGAGGTAATTGGAAATAGGCCCATTGTTCAAGGTTGTGCGTCTCCCAGTGACTGAGCCAACAGATTCCACATTTCCTTCTTTCCATTACATCCAATAAACGACCTTGCAAGATCTGTATTGAGGACAAGAATGACCCGTCGGAAAAATGCCAAGGGAATCAACAAGGAAATATGCCAATTAAGTGCATAATAAATCCAGCAGGGGGGAATAATGAAAAATAAATAAACAAAGGAAGAGAGAGTGAACAGAATTTAGGACAAGCATCTATTAGTAAAGGAGACTGAAAAGTTTGGGGGAACCAAATGGGAAAGACAATGAACAGGCCCCGCATTTCCTGACCCATGTCTTGTGTGTGTGTGAGGTTGGTGTTTACAGTCATCCTTGAACACGCTACCTACCTTACTTCCTGAGTGTTTTGACGTTAGTAAAATAGGTCTAAAGAGGCGGCTTCAGTTGCCTCCAACTGTCCCAGTTGCCCATCAAACGCAGCCTTTGTTTCTCTTGCAGCCTCTCTGCCTCTGAGCGTAGCTGCAGCTGGGTCTCGAATTGTGTTAGAGGCTGAAGCTGACAGCTGAATCCAAGTCCAGAGACACAGACCTTAACCTTCACAGCACATTGACCTACAAAATACATCGATTAATGCGCATAGGAAGAGATGGAAGAAAGAAAAGCACAAACGAGGGCAAAGAATCAGCAAAGGGGGAACAAGGGGGCTGGGAACTAAGCAGGCTGACCAAAGAAATTGGGATTGATGACAACCCGGCCACGAGATGGCTTTAAAAGAGGCTGCAAACGGTCACGGTATAGAGAGATCACAGACACTCCTTCTGTCCTCAATATAGGGCCAAAACAAAGGAGTTAAATGTAGCCTGGAATATAGGTTAGATATAAAAAACTTTCAGGGAGTAAGGCATGTTTAATAAAGGAAAAGGTTATAGACAAGGCTATATAAAAGTAAGCTTTCCTGGATAGCGTTGAAGTATAATTATTATTCGTAAGTGTCAATTATAGGTATGGCATAGTTATGATTCTCATAATTATTATCAAGAACCAACTATATGCATGGCAGTAAGCCGAGCACTTCAGATACATTCATTACTTCATCTTTTTAGGAACTCACAAGGTGAAATTATTATTCACATTTAAGAGTTAAGTAAACTGGGCTCAATGGTATAAAGGACTGTCTGGGGATAATGTCATGAGTGGTATGGCTGGATTTAGACCAAGTTACCTTTGACCCTAACATTGATGCTCTTGCCCTGGTATCAGCCGGAACTATAGTCTTGAATTGGTTCAGACTGAGGGATGACCAAGTCGACTCAGGTGGGCTCTAACCCTGCCTTATCTTAAAGGCAGGGTAACGGACAAGGGAAAGGAGGAGAGAGAGGCCCGGGGCGAATCTGTGGTGCTGCCCTCAGCACAAAGCCAGAGAAAGCTTCGTCTTTTGCCTTCAGGGTTAATCCTTTTAGACTTCGACGATGGCTGCAGCTTTGCATCGGCTGCTTCACGCACCTTGTCCCGAGCCTTATTTTCTGCGTCTGCAGAGAAGCGTGACGCTCAGAGAAAGGGGCCGGGAGCCTTGCACCAGGCCACGAGGACAACATTGAGCAGAAGGGGAAAAGCGCCTACCCTGGTTCCAAATGTGAGACAGAAAGATGTCTGCCATAAATGGCAGAGAAAGGACCTCTGAAAATTCTCTCCTCCCAAAAGGTAATGAGAAACCTGGTCTACGGTCTAGTGCACCATTTCAATTCCCTAAGATAATCCTAAAGGAAGTCCTTTAAAAGGTCTAAAGGCGGGTTGGAATGAATGACACTAGACAGTAACACAAATCCATAGGAAGAAATAAAGGACACTGGTAAATGTAATTACACAGGTAAATGCAAAGTACAGCATAAGTTTATTTTCAGTTGCAACATTCTTTTTCTCCTATTTGATTTAAAGGAGAACTACCTACAACAATAATTATAATTCTGTGTTCATGAACATACGATGTATAAAAATGTAACTTGTGTGCTAATAACAGCACAAAGGAAGGGGAAGAAACAGATCCTTAAGAGCAATGTTTTTGTACATGATTGGAATTAATCTGGTGTTAATCTAAACTGGGTTGTTACACATTAAGATGTTAATTAAAAATTTCTTATTTATTGATTTTAGAGAGAGAAAGGGATACATACACACACACACACACACACACACACATGCACACACACAGAAGCACTGATCTGTTGTTCCACTTATATGTGCATTGGTTGGTTCTTGTATGTGCCCTGACCAGGGATTGAACATGCAACCTTGGTGTACCTGGACGACACTAACCAACTGAGCAATCCGGCCAGGGCTTAAGATGTTAATTTTAATCCCCAGGGCAAACCACTAATAAAATAACTGAATTAAAAGGTAGATAGTGGCAGAATGGATTAAAAAATAAAACAAAACATGTTCCAACTATTTACAATTCGCAGAAGACACACTTCAGATTGAAACACAAATAGGTTGAAATTAAAAGTCGTTACAAAAAGATGAATTACGCAAATAATAACTGAAAGAGAACTGAACTGGCTATATTAATATCAGACCAAAATAGTCTTTAAGACAAAAAATGTTACTAGTGACGAGAGGGACATCTATCAAGAAGATACAACAATTATAAGTTGTTATGGACCGAACTGTGTCCCTCCAAACGAATTTTATATTTTGAAGCTCTAACACCCAGTATCTCAGAATGCAACTATATATTAGGAGGTAAGGCCTCTAACGAGGTAATTAAGTTCAAATGAGGCCTTTAGAGTATGTCCTCATCCAGTCTCACCAGTGTCTTCACAAGGCGAGATGCCCGGAGTGCACAGAGGGACAACCATATGAAGCGGCAGCGAGAGGGCAGCCATCCGCAAGCCAAGGAGAGGTCTTGGAAGAAACAAACCCTCCTGGAACCTTAACCTTGGACTTCCAGCATCCAGAGCTGTGAGAAAATAACTCTTGGTCATACCTATTTTGTGGTATTTTGTTGTGACTGCCCTAACAAACTAATACAGAGATGAAGGGAGAAATAGACAATTCAACAATGCAGTTGTACACTTGAATACTCTACTTTCAATAACAGATAGAGCGACTAGACAAAAGATAGAAAGGAAATAAAGGAATAAAAAACACTATTAACTGTTTAGAACTAGTAGACAGATGTCAGGACACTCCACTGAACAGCCGCAGAACATACATTCTTTTAAAGCTGGTTTCCTGCTCTGTGCCGCCCCATGTGCTGTATGTCTTTATCAGTGGCTCTCAGACTCGAATATGCATCAGACTCTCCTGGAGGGCTTGTTACACCACAGGCTGTGGGAGTCCCACCCCAGAGTTTGTGACTCAGTAGGTCTGGGATGGGGCCTGAGAAAGTACGTATCTAACAAGGTCTGCGGACCACACCCTGAGTCTGCTGCTATAGCCAAACTCAGTCCCTCCTCATTTCTTAGAAACGGTCGCCATGCTTCCATGCCTTGGCTCGCACTGCTTTCTCTGCGGAGAATGCCCTTCAGCTACACACCTCCTCTGTGAACTTTCCCTGAACTCTCAAGCTGGAATGAATCTCTCTCTTTCTGAGTTTCTGTGTCACTTTATATTTATTTTGTCACTTACCACCTTTTACTTTCGATTATACTTATTTATGTCCCAGTCACATCCTTTCCTGGGATAATAAACTTTTTGATGTCAGTACTCAGGATGAATTCGTCTGTATTTGACCCCACAATGCCTAGCATAGTACTTCCCCTGTCCTAGGCAAGCCATGGATCTTATTAAATGAATGAAAACTTAGGAACTGTTCACTGGTAAAGAGAGCAACATTAAAAAACGAAAACATAAATAAAAATATACAGGAAAAGAGAGAGGATGCACATAGTGACTAAAGTGGAGTGGATGGGAGGGAAATTCTTTCCAAAAGGGAATTGTGTTTTGCCAACAAAACAGAAAGCAAAAAGGAGACCAGGTCTTTCCAGCTGTTCTGTTTGTTTTCTTGCCTAGAATTTCTTTCTCTCTTTTTAAGGCTAAAATTGCTAATCACTATGCCAGTAAGACCCTTGTGATTTAAAAAAAAAAAAAAAGAAAAGAAAGAAAGAAAGAAAAGGAAGAGAAAGATTAATGACTTTAATTCCCAAACACTTAGGGCATCACAGCGTGGAGGCGTGCAGCGTTCTGGCGCATTGGCAGGAAATTTCTGCGGGCTGCGCTTTTTATCTCACGGAAGATGGAGGCGCCTGTGCCCGGGGAGAACTAGGTGCCGCTAACAGTGTAAAGAAAGGATGGAGGAAACCATAGTGAACTCCAGAGTTTGTTCTCTGTGAATGAAATTTTAAACCAGTGTTTATAAAAATGACTCCAATATAGAATTCTTTATTTTTATTTCTGGTGGTCCCAGCTCTCTGGCAGGTTGGACTGCGCATGACTCCTGGTTTTTGCTGCTTAGTTTATTTATTAGGAGCCTTCGTTGAAGACTAGCAATATGCCCTAGGGTGTGCTCTCTGCCATCCTTTGCACTATCGGCTGGCGGAGAGCTTTGCCAGGGCATTTTTGGAAAGGCCCTGGAACCTAGGAATGCAGACCCATTGCAAATGCCAGGAGCCAAGGAAAGAAGCAAATCCCAGAGTCCAAGCGTTGCTCCTGGGACGCGTGCCCCGAGCACCTTCGGCGGCCTCTTTGATTTTTGTCCGAATCGCGGCTGCTCCCCAGGGGTCATTCTGTTCAGCTGTTGGTCACTTCCATCTTTGTTTGCTTGCTGTTTGGACACTCTAGGCAGGTCCCATTGTGTTACACAATCATTTCAGCCCCCAGGTGTATGATAAGCATTCCAACTGCTGGACACGTGTTGTTCTTTAGCGGTACAAAAAAACTAGAGAGAATCTCGAGAGCTGGTCTGAAAAGTTTATTAAGCCCTCACTAAATCTTCATCTGCTAAAATCGTTTCTCCACAACGTGGTTGCACCTGGAAGAACTGGGAACCAACTACTCAATTATAAGCCTAAGATTCTATGAAATTAAACATGCCCGGAAGTTACTCATTTTTTCTCATGTGTTCGGCGAATGATACTTCAGCAGTCAAATTAGCTCCTGCTACTAGGAAAAATTCAAGAGTAAGAATTTGAAAGCTCTTTTTAAAAGACTTTACATAGGACCTTAAAATAGATTCTTGATATTTGTATGCAAATTTATTTTTAAAAAATTTTTATCTGCATATACTGAGGGAGAAGACGAGGATGTCTAGGTATGTCTGTGTGGCCAAGTGTGAGTGTGGTATTTTTTTCTGGTTAGTGCCTTGGGGACATTAAAGCATGGGTATAACTGTGAATGAGATTTAACCCAAATGCCGAAATTGAAGCAAATTGAGTACATCGAGTATGACCCTGTTCTAACATCAAACGAATGAACTATTTTGATGTTTAACCAGGAAAGAGCTAAAGGTACAACTAGGCTGGACAACGCTCACCTTTTTCTTCAAGGACTTCTGGTACACGGTGACCATGTTGAACCATAAGTTGAACAGAGATGCTGAAACATGTTCTAATGAAAATACTGTAGAAGTAAAACTGAGAAAGAATGATGACTTTCGGTACCAAATTTTTTCTTCTTTTCTTTTTAAAAGTTATTATATTTTAACAGTTAGGAAAATAAAAGCTATAACTATACATAGAACAGACTTTTTTTTTTTACATACCCCCCACCCCTTATTCTCGAGAACTGCTGCTTCCATCACTTCAAATCTACGATTCTTGTGAGCACGGCTTTGCTCTTACGTGACCTGGCTCTCTGCCTACGGTTGACGGAATGAAAGATAACACCAATGATTTCTTCTCTGGGATTTGAACCTGATTCCAGGGACGACCGTCAAAATCCACAACCAGTGCCTGCTGGCTGAACAGCAGCCTTCATTAAAAGCAGGGAATAGAGGGAGTTCCTGTTTGGAGGCAGAAAGTATTCAGTGTGACTTGGGGAGGCCATGTTTGCTGCATGTAGACAAAGCCAATTATATCGAATAGAAATGAGGCCAATAGCAGATCTAGAGATGAGAAGACACTCCTGACGCCGTCGAAACTCCTGGTTGTGAACGTTCCAGTGGGCCAGCTGTGTCCCCGAGCTTCTGGAGCTCCATTGCTCAATGCTTGCTTCGGATCTGGGAGCAAATAAGTCCCAGTTTTGGACTAAATTACTTTAAGCTCGGTGTTTTCCCCTTGTCAGAGTCCTAACGGATTCAACGTTAAACAGCTATATTCTTTCTTACTTACTTACTTCAATCTTGTCAACGAGTATGCGTGATTTCTTGTAGAGCTGGAAGTAGCAGTTTTATATAGTTTTTATTTTGTATTCTCTTATTTAGCAGTGTATTTTAATTTTAATAGTAAAATTGTTATACTTAATTCATTAAGTATCTTAAATTGCATATTAAACATAAGTAATCAGTAAAAACATATTTGATGCAGTGATATTTAACAAATCATCACAGTAATCATATTAACGCTCGTACAATATTCCGTCTCATTGCTATGACAGTTAAAAGTTGTCCTTTACCAAGTGCTCCTTCTGTTTCAGGCTATGTGTATAGTATTCCCCATAACAACCATGGAGGAGTCTGTGCCGCCCAGATGGTGATATAAGAACAGGCTTGGAGAGGCAACATCACTTGCTCAAAATGGCATAAAAAGCAGTAGACGAAGGAAGGCTTGGTCTGTCCCACTGCAAAGCTGTCCTTCTTCACTGTGCAACGTGCTCTTTACCGGTCCGTCCGGCTGCCATAACCACACTCCACAGGCTGGGTGGCTTCAACAACAGATACTTATTTTCTCACACTTCTGAGGTCCAATTGCCCAAGATCAAGCTGTCAGCAGGTTGGGCCTCTTCTGCGGCCTCTCTGTGGCTTGTGAATGCTGGCGTCTTCCTGGTCCTCACATGGTCTTTCCTCTGCGTCCTTGCATTGCTGGCATCTCTGTGTGTGTCTAATCTCCTCTCCTAAGGACACCAGGTTGGACTAGGGCCCACCCTGATGGCCTCATTGAACTCGTTCACTTCTTTAATGGTCCTGTCTCCAAACAGAGTCACTTTCTGAATTACTGGGGTTAGGGTTTCAACATATGAATTTTGGGGGGTACACAGTTCAGCCCAGCTCACATGATTTATTACAGCAATTCCATCCCCGGCTGACAGTTACATTACCTCCTGGATTTTGGATGCTCTGGATTGGGTTAGACGTTTGGCATTTAACTCCATTTCGGCCGACTTCAAAATTCCTGTCATCTGTAAAGAGCATTTAATCTAAAGCTATGCCCATTGTATCAGATTGTTGGACTCTAATTTATGTTATCCTGTTGGGTCCAGTTAGTCTCCCTTTATTAATTTACTAAATAAATATTGATTGAACTGCCAGAATGTACTAAATACTAGTATCTAGTGTAAACGTGAATATGATATCCCTGGGGACACCAAGGTGAATCAGCCATGGACCCTGTCCGGAAGCTTTTAGTTTAGTAGAGAAGAAAAGGCAATAAACAATTATAATAAGCAATAATTATAATAAAAGGAATAAAAATTTAAAACAGAATGTACTTTAAGAGGTGTACAGATAAATCTTGTAGAAATTCAGAGGTGGGAAAATACCGTGTCATTGGGAAGACTAGGGGAAGACTTTCAGGGGAGCGGTGTTTGACCTGGACCCGAGCCATGGGCAGCACTGGAACTCGTGAAGGAGAAGGGCGTTTCAGGAGCAGAGGTCAGCTTGGTGCTGAGCTTGTCAGACAGACCTGGGAGGCAGCACCTTCCCAAAGGAACCGCTAAATGAGGGCCCGGGCATCTCCGAACAGTAGAAGGCAAAGTGGGTCAGCCCCATGATTTATCAACCTGAATTGTCTTAATAAGGCAGAAGATGAAGTTTATTTTCTTTTTAGATAATATTACCCTCATTACTGACTTCCCATTCATTCTTCCATTTGCTGCGATCTGACTTCCAATGTCAGCAAAAGCCTCCTAATTACCGAATCCAGTGGTCACTGGTCAGCTTGTGTCCTACTTACCTTTCTGAGTCAATATCCTTTTCCCCTTCTTGAATCTTTTCCTCTGCTGTAGTGATGTGTCTACAAGCCACGGATTGCTGGGAGCCACGAGAAGCTGGAAGGGGAAAGGATGGATTCCTCTTTGGAGCCTTTGGAGAGAGCGTGGTTCTGACCATACTCTGATTCTGGACTTCTAGCCTCTAGAATTATAAAACAAGAAATTAAAGATTTTATTTTTTTATATTGAGAGAGGGGAGAAAGGAGGGAGAAAAAGAGGGAGAAAGAGAGGGAGAGAAACATCAACGCATGAGAGAAATGTTGATCAGTTGCCTCTGGCACGCCCCATCTGGGTACCTGGCCGCAACCCACGCATGTGCCCTGACTTGGATTTGAAACCTTGACCTTTCAGTTCACAGGCCAGCACTCAACCCACTGAGCCACAGGGTAGAAATTTCTGTTGTTTTAAGCCATCCAATTTGTGATATTTTGTTACAGCAGCCCTAGGAAATTAATACATCATTGAAAAAATATATCCTTTATAGATATATGATAAATTCTATTATTTAGGCTTTGTCTAACCTAAGATAAGCACCGAAGTATCTTTGGATGAATGAATTCATTAATGAGAGTATTCTTCTCAGCAGATAGTCCATTTCTAAAATGAAAAAAAAAATGTTAACGTCTACCATATCTTCAAGTAAATGTTTATTGATTTGAAGTAGATTACTGAAATGGAACTTGTGGTTATGAAAAATGATAGATTTTTAAGCATATTTACTGCTGTACTGTTTACAGTAGCAAAAGGCTGGCAACAACCTGAATATCCATTACTGGGAGAATTAGTCAAATGACTCTGTCAGGTTCTGTATCTACTGAACTATTAACAGCTATGGTGATAAATGCAAATACAGACCCATATGTAGAGTTTGCTATCACTTATGTGTAAAAAAAAAAGAAAAAATATACACACGCGATGTGAAAGGAGATACAAGAAAATGGTAACAATGCAATAGTTGCTTCTGGGAGAAACTGGTGATCTTCAAATAAATTAATAAATAAAATTTAAAAATGAAGTGTGTGAAAGTATATACATTGAAACCCATTCAAGTGCACCATAATGTTTGATGGTATTTCTCTGAATTTTTCTATTCTCCTGGCCTCAGGGGAAAATACTGTGATGAAAAAAAAATCACCGGGTAGCCACAAAGTATACAAGAGAAAAAAAGATCATGAAAGCCCTGGTTGGTGTGGCTTAGTGGACTGAGCACCGGCCTGCAGACTGAAAGGTCACCAGTTCAGTTCACAGTCAGGACACATGCCTGAGTTGTGGGCTAGGTCCCCAGCTTGGGGCGCACGAGAGGCAACAGATTGTGCTTCTCTCACACATTTTCCTGTCCTCCTTTTCTCGCTTCCTTCCCCTCTAAATAAATAAATAAATAAATTTTTTAAAAAGGTCACCATTATAAAGTGACCTTTAGTTTACATTTTAAAAAAATTTCATAATCCAGACAGACCGACCACTTCTGATTAACTCAGGAAACAAGTTACAGAGGCAAAAGAGGAGCCCTTGGAACTTAGGAGAAAGAAAGCAAGACTATTCTCACATGGGGAAGAAAGTGCGTAGGGAAAGGCGTGGGCATGCTCCAGAGAGAGAGAGAGAGACAGAGACAGAGACAGTGACGGAGAGAGAGACAGAGAGACAGAGAGAGAGGGAGAGAGAGAGAGAGCGCACAAGAGAGCTGCGTGATTACGTGAACTTTTAAATTGGAGTATAGCATGCGTGCAGAAAAGTGCCCCAGTTATCTAAATAAACACACCCTGCAAACACTGCCCAGATCAAGATACAGAACATTTTCAGCACCCTCAAAGACCCCCTTGCGCCTCTTCTCAGTCCTTGCCCCACAAAGACCACTGCTGTTCTGACCTTGGCCAGTGGAACATAAGTCTGCCTGGTTTTGAACTTCATGTACGTGCAACCAGTCAGTCTGTCTCCACCTACCCCCTCCACCCCACCCATGCTGGGAGGCAAATCCTGGAGCTACCATCCTGTCCCACCGCTCTATACTCTCCCACTGTCTGTCAGGCAGGCCAGTTTACTTACCTAGCCTGGCAGTGGCCATCTGGGATATTTCCACACTGGGGCTTTTACAAGTAATGCTGTCAGAAACATCACTGTATAAGGAATACTGTCATGAATGTCACTGCACACGTGTTTGTTGGGTATCGTATTAGTTTTCTACTGCTGCTACAACAAATTGCCACAAAGTTCTCAGCCTGAAACAACATACATTTATTACTTCCCAGCTTTGTAGGTCAGAAGTCTGGTATGGATCTCACCAGACTAAAATCAAGACGTCAGCAGGACTGTGTTCCTTTCTGGGGGCTCTAGGGTGGATTCGTCTCCTGGCTCATTCGGGTTGTTAACCAAGTTCAACTTCTTGCTACTGCAGGACTGAGGTCCCATTTTCTTGCTGGCTTTCAGCCGTGGGCCATTCCGAGCTTCCAGAGGCCTCCGCATTGCTTGGCTCGTGACTCTTTCTCCATTGTCAAAGTTGGCGACGGCAGCTTGGAATTCCTCTGCCATCACGTATCTGACTCTCCCCTCATCGTAGCATTTCTCTCTGGCCCCAGCAGAAAAGGTTGCTGGCTTTTAAGGATTGATGTGATTAGACTGGGCTCACCCATTTTCAGGATGAGGTCCCCATCTGTAATGTTAATCACATCTGCAATGTGCCTTTTTGCCACGTAAGGTGACAATCACAGGTTCCCAAGGTTAGGACACGGATATCTTTGGGGAAGGGGAATGGTTTTCATTCTGCCTCTACCACAGGTACACACCTAGGTGTGGTGGGTCATAAGATGTGCAAAAACTGTACTCCAGTAGAGAGCCCCAACAGCTTTTCAAAATGTACCAATTTACACTCCTATTGGCAGTATGTGAAAATCCAGTGCTCCGTGTCCTTGCCAATTCTCAGTCTTGGCAGTGTTTACCAATGTTAGCCAATCTGTTGGGTATGTACTGATAAATAAATATTGGGTTTATTTGCATTTCCTTGGTGATCAATCACGAACGCTTTCATATGTTTATTGGCCATTGTATGACATCTTTTGTGAAGTGTCTGCTCAAGTCTTTTGCCCATTTCTAAAAATTGGATTGAAAGAAGACCACTTTTGTAACTGTGAAAACATTCATCCAGTTAAAATACCTAGGAAATAAAATAGATCATTCCAATGCCTTTAGAATGTCAGTCAAGGATGAAAACAAGCTAACCTATGCAGTTCTTATTTAAAAATTTTTTTCCTCTAAGTAAAGCTAAACACATAATAAAATCAATAACAGTAACATCTGTATAATGCTTTAGGATTTACAAAGGGCTTTCAGACCCATTTTCTATTCTGCTTTTGTAAGAAGGAACAAATGAAATGTTGCTTGTGCTAGTCCTGTTCCATACCACGTATTACCTTCACCAAATGCAAAAATCAAGGCAAAATGCTTCGATTGAATATAATTATAGTTGGGATAATCAGTAGCATACTTGGTAAATTTGATCATTTTTCTTCTCTGCTTACAATTATCTCTAATTTGGTGGTAAATGTGATATATGCAGACTGTCTAACACACGCTCCTTGTGACGCTGGAAGGCATTGCCTTCCGGGAACTGCTGCTTAAATCAGGAAGCAAGCGCATAAATCCACAGAAGCCTGGCGATCCAGAAAGTGTGTGTTGGTGCAGAGAAAGGAGCAACCTCTACTGCTGAGAACAGCAGAGAGATGCAAATCACGCTGCCTTTTTTTCAAGAAGCACATCACCAATGACCTTTCTACGTTATAGATGCTTTTTTTCATTCTTTGCAGACTAGACAGTAATTAAATTAGCCTTCTTTCCTCTGCTGTTTTAATAAAGAATGGTGCTTGTTTGATACCACGTCTTCCCTAGGACTGAGTGTGTGTGTCTAGTGGGTGAGTGGGTGGGTGGAGGTCACTAATATTTATGTGCATGTGTGAAATGAGAGAAGCTCTTGAAGAAAAGCAATGAACATGCATTAAAATTCACAGGCTAAATGGTATCCCTAATTATTTTTTGCTTCTTGACATTTTAAATACCACTGTGCTATAAAAATATACAACCTCTTTCCCCGTCAAGTTTACGACCTTCAAAGATAACGCAGGCAAGTGTAAGATAGAATTGAATAGTCCATTTTAATGACTTTTTTTCTCTATACGGCATCTCAAAATCAGAATGACATCTCACAAGAAGTGAATTGTCTCCTAATTGTAGTAAAAGCCACCAAGCTAGGTTTTACAGGCAAATATGGTACCTACAACAACTGGGTGAGCCTTTTCCCTCCTCCTCTAGCACCACCTACCCCGACACTGCCTTGTACCACCTCTTTATTCCTCATGCTTCCATTGTTATCTCACTGCTGCATTGGACCTTACGCCCTTCCCCTTTTCCTGTTAACTCCGTCGCTCAGGACCCAGTCAGGCGTCCTCACCCCCCATGCAGCTCACATGCTTCCTGCAAGCTGACCGCCTTTCTGATTCCAGGCAGGATGTGTGGCTCGGGCCCAAACTCATCAACAAAATCCCATTCTTGGCCTGGCGTGGACTCATGTCCCAATTTTGCAAAGAGGGTTGCCAGGCTCTTGCGAATGAGGCTGCTCCGTTCTCCTGAGACAGCTTCCAGAAGAGAGCTGGGCCCTTTCCCTCAGCTTGAATTGGGAAGCCTGTGAGCCTAGGTGCGAGGGGTGTGTCTGATGTTGCAGAGTGCAGGTGAAGGGTTGGAAGACAGTGGCTCTTCGAGAACATCGCTAGAGGCTGAAATAAACCAGCTGTCCTGACTCTCAGCTCACAGCACCTCCCCTTTTGGCATATGGTAGTTTGGACTGGGCTCTGTGTAACTTACCACTGAACATCTCTTACATGGTATATGGTATTTAAAATGTAGTGTATTCAATGGTATTCATTGAAAACTTGAGAGGTAATTAGGTCAACAGATCAGGAGACAATTGCCTTGAAAATACAGTGGGTTTCTCTAGCCTCTGGAACTGTGAGACATACATTCCAGTGGCTTACACCATCAATTTTGCTAGGGTAGCCCCAGCAAATGGACCCAGTGAGGCAGGGGGGGAGTTCCTGCTACCACATTTCTCATCTACACGAATTTTCTCTTCCATTCAGGCCACCCTGTGCCATTCACTCCAGACTTTGCATCTTTGCTTTTCCTCTTCTCTGCACTAAAATTTGAACAATATTCTTCCCCAACATCCATTTCTCTTTTACTGCCAACAGCATCTCACTTCCCTTGTAAACAACCACCTTCCTTAAACCTCCAATCCATGCACTTTGGGTGGGACTGATGTTACATGAGCTCCCTGGCCCATCCCCTCAGAGGTGGGACCATGACCAGGTCTGTGTGAGCAGAATCCAGGGACTCAGGTAGGTTGAGGAGCCCTTGCGGTCCTGAGGAAGGACCTGTCCTCTACCTGGACCGCTAAGCCGACAGGCTGCCAACCCATGGCTGCCAGACACCACCGCTTGCCTTCTGAGAACGCACTGAGCTCAGGGAAGCAGAGCTGAGGCCACATCCTAATGACATCACTTGGTCTTGATCCAGCCTTCCCTGAGCTTACATCTTGCCTCTATAACTACATGATCCAACCACCAACCCCCTCCCAGCCCACATTTTTTTTTTTTTTAAAGCAGGGTGAGCTAGAGTTTCTATAATTTATAACTAAAACAGCCACAGCTTACAAACTAATTTGGATTTGGATTCATTCAAACCTTTAATCACTTACTCCGGCACACAAAACTGAAGTTTTGTGTTACACAATTTTTGACGTGGTTGTACACTTGCTCTTCTTCTGACACTTCAGGAAATTGTGAGCTGGGTAGTGTCATGTATAAAGTTTTTTTCTTTTCATCCATATCGCCCCCCACCCCAGCCCTTGTCTGTGCCACATATACCAATGCATGACAGTGAGGGAGCTATGGCACGGCCATGTTCTTCTGTGTCTGAGGCTCAAGTCCCACCTCCTGCCCTCCCCCCAAACCCCTCACCCATCACGCGATTTATCCTGGAGTCCTCACTAGCTTGGTGTAATCAGAAGAGAGCCAGACATACTAGCAAAGGACCTCCATCTTTTTCCCCCCCTTGGGCAACTAAATTGCCTTTTATTCCAGATGATTTGTATAAATGGAACTAAGTTCTATAGAATCATGCAGATCACAACATTTTAAAAGGAAAGCAAAATTCTATTTTAAGGGAAACTTTGCTGAAAGAATGCTGAGACCAGCTATTTTTGGATCACAAGATACTTTCATACCTTCAAGGAGAGACTATCCTGTTTCCTGTAGAGTAGCTTGCAGGAAATTGTGGCTATTAAAAAAAAAAATGTTGTGATATCTTTGTTTTGTTTGTTTTCTACAGATGATTTTCCTAGCCCAGTCTGTTAGATAACTTCTCTTCCAGTGATTAAAGTGTTAAGTTTTAGCCCCGGCTGGTTGTAGCTCAGTGGATTGAGCATTAGCCTGTGAACCAAAGGGTCACTGATTCAGCCCCGCAGTCAGAGCACATGCCTGGGTTGCAGGCCAGGTCCCCAGTAGAGGGCATGCAAGAGGCAACCACACACTGATGTTTCTCTCCCTCTCTTTCTCCCTCCCTTCCCCTTTCTGAAAAAATAAAATAAGGAAAATCTTTTTTAAAAAAGTGTTAAGTTTTAGCATGTCCAAAATAGCAAATGGCCGTGGTACTGTGACTTGTTATCAGATGACATTTTTTTTTTTGTCTGGAAAAGTCAGGTTTTGGCTATTTCCAGATCAGCACAATTGTAGGAGAGAAAATTCTGTTCCACTTCAAAAGGCTATGGAGAATGAGGTGGAGGTTCACTTACAGGCATATGTGTTAAGCATTGACACCCCACCTCCAGCAGCAGTAAGCCATCATTCCTTGCTCCTGCAGTCAGCCAGAGGAAGAGGAAGAGGAAGAGGAATGGCCGACTTACCACCTCCTCCCCTGTCCACCAGAACCCATGAACAGATTCCCTTCTGCAAAAACAGGACCTGTGACCCTGGCTAGCTACCTCAGTTGGTTACAGCATCAACCTCACATGCTAAAATTGTGGGTTCAATCCTCAGTCAAAGCACATACATGGAACAACCGATGGATGCATAAATAAGGGGAACAACAAAGCGATGTTTCACTCTCTCCCTTCCTCTCTTTTTCTCTAGAATCAATAAGTAAAAATTTTAAAAATCCAGGAGCTGTAAGATTTGGAGGCTGAGGGCTTAAGCACAAGGCTCTCAAGGTCTGGGTGGCTCTTACTAAATGCTGTTCTTGCTAAATGTTAAATGTAGCACAGTACTTTGCAGATGCAGCTGTAAGGTGATGAGCCTGACTATAACCCAATGGATAAGTTTAGCCAGCTGCCAAGAAGACATCAACATGTAATTAACCAGTGTATATAAGCAATGGCTAAGCCTCCCTTCAGGGAGACAGAGCTTTGGACCTGAATCCCCTGTCTCCTTTACTTGCTGCAAGTAAATAAAACTAACAACAACCATGTCTTTTCTTGAATAAACCCCAGTGTCAAAGCCCTTGAGTTTGGTAATATATGTAATGGAATATTACGCTGCCATAAAGAAGAATGAAACTCTGATAAGGCTACATCATGGATGAACCTTGAGAACATGTTAAATGAAATGTCAAACACAAAAGGATCAATATTGTACGATTGTGCTCATATGAAGTATGTAAAGTAGACAAATTCATAGTGGTAGAAATTAGAATCAAAATTACTAGGAACTAGGAGGAGGTGGAAATGGGGAGTTACTGGGTAATGGGTACAGAGTTCATTGGGATGGTGAAGAAGTTCTGGAATGGATGGTATGATGGTTGCACGACATTATGAATGTACTTAATGCCACCAAATTGCACGTTTAAAAATGGCTAAACGATACATTTTCTGCTCTGTATATTATATCACAATAAATAAAATTAAGGCAATAAATACTGAAAGCTTTTTTTTTAAGTACCACAAAGTTGGCGGGTCCGCCTGTCACAAGGTTACTGCCCAATAAATCTAGTTCCCCGTCCTTCTCTCTTGATTCTTCTGACCCACCCACATTCCCCACACTTAACTCTCGGTGTCCATTGCATACTCCAGACACTCCGTATGCTTTGCTGAATCTTGCTTCAGAGAACGCTGCTCCTACACATCCCTGAGAGAGGTTGCAAAGTAGTTGCAAGACTTCATTCCAGTGGCTTCCTTCCTATCTCTGGTCTCATCCGTTTCTTCCCCTCTACTGGGTCATTCCGGTCAATAGACCCATGACTATCCCATGGTTAAAGCCAACAAAACAAGCACCCAAACAAAAACCTTGAGCCTATCTTCCCCTCCAGCAACTGCCCCCATTCTCGGCTTCTACTTTTCTTCACAGCAAAAGATTTTCAGAATTGCCCGTAGCGTTTCTACTCCACTCTGTCCATAACCACTACCGTCTGGACGCCATCTCCAGCACACATCAAACATGAGGGTGTCAAAATTACTGATGATCCTCTTTTGCCCAAACCAGGGATCAGTCCTGTCTCACTGTGGCATTTAGTGGTGGACCACTTCCTTTTGAAACACTATCTTTTCTTGGCTCCTGTGGTGTGACTCTCTCCTCACTCCTCTCCTGCTTCGTGGACTTCGCTGGATCTTTCTCCTGTGTTATCAAGTTTGAGGCCCATTTCTTCTCTACATTTTTGTCCTCGGTGATCTCATCCTGTCTCAGGGCTACAGATTTTATTCACATTTTGAGGACGTTCAAAATTATATCTCTAGTTCTGTCCTTCCCCTGGAACACTAGACTCATAACTTCAATAGCCTGGTGGATTTCTCCAAGACTGGTAGACATCTCAGACGTAAGGGGTTCAAAATAGACCTTTTTATCCTTCCTAACCTTCCTGCCTCACACACATGTTCTTCCTTCATCTCTCCCATCTTAAAAACATTAGCACCATCCACGCAGGTGCCCAAACCAAAATCCTGCAGGTGGGAATCTTGCTTGAAACCTTCCAGTGTCTACCTACTGCAGTCAGAAATAACGACACACCCCAGACAAGGCTATCGGAGAGGATGAGATGTGGTCCCTGCCTGCCTGTGACATCATCTGGCGCACTCTCACCTTCTCTCAACGTGCTACAGGGCAGGTCTTCTTCCCCGTGCTCCCGTGACACTCTGAGTTAGGCCGTCTGTTCATTGCCAGCTGCTTCCGCTGCCCAGACGGCCTTGTTCCCAGCTGTCCGTCAGCTGATTCTTTCTTGCCTTTTAGGTCACTGCTGACATGACATCCCCTCAGAGACTTGCCTTCCCTTCCAGTCTAAAGGAAGGCTTCCGCCAGCCCCTTCCCATGGTGGCACCGTCTTTCATTTCCTCCGAATTCGTCCTTATCTGCCATTATCTTGTGTGCTATTATTTTATTATTTTAATTTTCTGTCTCCTCCAAGTTGAATTCCATGTGACCAAGGAGGTCAACTGCCTTGTTTACTGCTATACTCTTGAACAGAATATGCCTGGGGGTTAGTAGGTGCTTATCAAAAATCTGTGAGTGAATGAGCGATTAATTGTCTAATTGAAGAAAAACTCCTTGTCCTAGGCGTTTAGGAGCCCAGCACCAGGCTGGCCCCGCGTCTCTGCTGGATTCAGCATCCCAGGTGAGCAGGGCGTCTCAGGGGCTTGGAGGGGCAGGTGTATTATAGATGAAATATACATATTACAGTTACGTAAAAAAAATTTTTTAAAAAGTCTATATTTTTAGAGCGGCTTCCTGAAGTATGATGGGCTGAAATGAAATGTCTGGGATTGGCTGTAAAGAGGAAAAATAGGATAAAGAAATGTAGCAAATCTTGATAACCGTTGAATCTGTGGTTTTTTGTACTATGCTCTCTACTTCTATTTGTCAAACTTTTCATAATAAATTTTCTCCAGTAACAGCTAAAAAAGATTTGGGTTGAAAATGGAGTTAGAAAGATTCACTCCACCTATGACCCCAGGTGAGTGAGAGCCCAGGGTGACAGACGAGGCTGCGGCAGGTGGGCTGGGTGGTAGGTGGTGGGTGGGCTGCACCTCATTCCAAGGCAGAGACAGGGTGGCCTCTGGTCCCAACGGAGATTTGAGAAAGGAGAGTTGACCCCTGTAGGACCCTTTTATTCCCTTTGTTCAATGTCTGGGAAACCCTGAGGCTGCTTTTGGTGGTCCCCCCAGCTCTCCACCCCTCGAAGGACAGACCGAGTGACAGAAAGCCCCACTTGTGTGTTCGTGGCTTCTAAGCAGTTCTCGCTCCTCCTGGGTAGGCATGTGATAAACAGTGATTATGGGTAGAGTTTGTGATGTTTGTTTTCCCCAAGATCAAAACTCTATCTCTGTTCTGTTAACATAAGCCATCAAGAGTTGATCTGCATTCAATTTTCCCTGGGTGGTCCTGGGTTGACATCTTGCCCTTTTGTCTCACCCTAGGAACTTGGGAACCCAAGCTTTTGTTCCATCTGCTCCTAAGGCGGCCTGCCTCCCGCTGCTGGCCTGGCGCTTTCAGCGTGGATTCTGTTTTTTGAAACCTCGTCTAATGTTACAGGGAACAGGAGATCCTTACATTTCATGTGAACATTCTGAGAGAAAAGCATGTGTCCTGGCCACATTCGTGCACAATTGGTCTGCGTTCATAAGAAAGCGGCAGGACCAGGGCCAGGTTGCAAACACGACCCCTCCCTGCCCCCACTCCTTGAAGTCTCCCCTAGCTTGGCGAGACTGTCCTGCAGCAAATGGAATAAGTGAACTCCACTTTGAAGCTAGTACATAGGTACTGAGGGCTGGTGGTCTGGGGTCGGGGTTCCAGTAAACAGATCCCGCCCATGCAGTGGGAGCTTCTCCAAGTGACATGGAGGAGGAGAGGTCGGGACAAAAAGTTTCTAGAACAGTTCCGGGGGAACCTGAGCTCCCTGTGCTTTTGAAGCAACTTTGCACACTGGAATTCCTCCGGAAGGCCACTCCTCTTTCTCTAATAATGAGCACAGGTGAGTGGTCAGTCTGACCTCTCTGAAGAATGCGTTTCTCAGGCACCTGCAAGGCGGGGCTATCCCAAGAAATGCAGAAATGTTCATAGGGCCACATGCTAGATGACCAGTCACAATCCACAGGGAACACCAAGGTCAGGGGGAGGCAAACTACAAGTTCAAGTGTCCCTCCTGCCTGTGAGCGTCTCACCTGGGGCCGTCCTCTCACTGTGCAGGCTCGCTTTCTTACTTACCTTCTGGTGCTCTCGGGCTGCAGGACAATAGTGTTTGAAACTGAGCAGTCATTTGAAACTGCTTATCATTGTCCTTTTCATTTCTCTGCAAGTCTGGAGTCTGTTCCGACTGGAAATCCTAAGAAGGCTGGAGCCAAATCATAAAACACAGCTCGTGTGCAGAATGACTGTGATGTGGACATCTTGAATTCATTATGCCTATGGCTTTATCGAGTATTTTAAAAACATATACACTAACGCGAATATAAACGTTCATTTTGCCCAAGAGGAAGAAAAGGATGAGAGCAAATCAAAGTCGTGCCCTCGCACGTTCACTGCGGTGGAACAGCAGTCGGCCCTCAGGACGAATTTGGACTCTACTGGTCCTCACAGCGCCCCCTCTGGAACAGCCTTTCTTTGGGGGCACACTCACTTCTGAGGCAGACAATAACGTTGGAAAGATTCCCACTTATCGACTGAGAATCTGCTAACATGAAACCACCTCGTGCTCTACAATGAAACTGTTCACTTGTTTCTTCTAGTCCATGGATGCAGTTTTACATCTAAAGGTCTGGGACCATTGTTTACCTGTGCGTGGGTACTTTTCAGTCATGCCTGAGCCTTCCTGGAGATGGGTTCAGAGGTAAACCCACTCAGACATGATCATGAGGGAGAGAAGGCAGATTTGAAAAGCTGCATTTGAGCAATCTCGCTTGTCAAGTGAGGCAGAACTCCTCGAACTTACTGACAGAAGCTCCAATGAAATGCAGGGCAACCCCAGGTCTCCTTGGTATTCTACTGCCTTTTAAATTCTTACGGTCGCTTATGGTCACTGAAAATGTCTGGATGAAATAAGCTGTACGTGCAGGTTTTATGAATAAAATAAACCAGTATATGTAAAACACTTAGAGTAGCAATTGGCACATAGTAAATGTTATATACTATTTGTTTCAAAATCTGGTTTTCAGAACAATGTGATCCGATCTAGTCATCCGTCATCTATTGAGAAACGTTGGATTTGAATCCTGGCCCTACCCATTTGTAGCCATGTAATTTGAGGCAAGTTAAGGCAAGTTAATCTTTCTTTGCCTCAGTTTCTTCATCTGTACAATAGAAACAAGAATACCTTATATTACTATTTTGAGGATTACAGGAGTGAATAGCAAAAACTCTCAGAACAAAGTCAGCCCATAACAAGTGCTCCCTAAGTGTTAGCGTTCATAATTATTGAACCTGGAATGACATACACTGAAATGTTTATTGTAGCATTTCTGAGTGGCTGACTCACAGGTGAATGTCTTGCTCATTTTATGTTGAGTTTAGGCTCCCTCCAGGGCAGGGGCTCATTGTTTTGCCCTCCTTCATCTTTGGGTGACTAACTCTGAGCCCGGGTAACAGTAGCTGCTCAATAAATGTTGAACTCAGCTGTTAGGCGTGCACTGGGTGATCAGCTTCTCTCCCAAATATCCATCTTCATTGTCTCATGTTTTCCTATTTAGAAAGTTTCTGAAACAAAATTAGTAAAGTGAGATGAACTAAGTAAATATCAATCAACATGAATGGATTTCTCACAAAACTGTGTATTTTTTTCAAGACTCCTTGAGGGCTGAGATAATAGGTTCTGGACTTGCCCTCTCGAGTGAGGTCCCTCTGTAAGCCCGAGCTATGTGGTTTGCCATAAAAACAACAAACTACTAGTTAATCATTTGCATATGTAGCCCATGTACTGGTTTTCCCGCTGGGAAGTAAACTGGAAAATAAATGAGAATTTATGGAAGTAAGACCTGGGCGGGCAGTGAAACTGGCAGTCAAGAAAAATATAAACAGCAAAGAGCAGGATTACAGGAAAACATATATGGTATGATTTCATATGCATGTAAAATTACATACATAAATCTGTATGTGCAAATATGTATAGAATGTCTTAAGTGCAACATGAGTAATGGTTATTTCTGGCTAGTGGACTTGGAGGTGGGTTTTTTCTCTTTTGGGGCGAGGGGTGTATTTTATTGATTATGCTATTACAGTTGTCTCATTTTTTTCTCCCATTTATTCCCTCTGCCCGTTTTTTTCTCTATAAAGACTAATATGTGAACGTGCGTGCTTGCTCACACACACATATTATATGTGAGAAAAAGAATCACATATTTATTTATTAAGCACTCATCAAGGAAACTGCTCTGCTCGGCAGAATTCACAAGTTAACTATAATTAAAAACTAACTATAAAGATATAAAATCTGATGTCTAGTAGGGTTACCAGATTTTAGCGAATAAAAATGTAAGATACCCAGTTATATTCTGAAGTTCGACAAACGACGACAAGTATATTTCATGCAATATTCAGGATGTTGCCTCTTTCCTTCTGTAGGAAAGTAGAAGAAAAGCGGTGATACTCCTATCATTATTGTATTTACACTTTTTTCCTACACGTGGTTTTCTTGTACATGGTCAAAAATCATACTGTGTGTGTACAGTTTTCATTCATTTACCAAGTTTTTACTGAATCTCTACCATGGATCAGGCATTATGCTAAGCATTGGGAATATTCCAGGAGTAATACACCATTGACTTTGTCTTAACATAAAATTATTTTTTCATTACATGTATTTTATATATAAAACATGTAAAATAAACGTATATTCTGCCATTGAGTTGGTATATTCCATTTAACTTAACCAGTCTTCCATTGGGAGTTAACTTGTTCATTCATTTCCATGTTGGCTTTTTACCAACATGTAATACTGCTCGAATATTCTGTGTGCATCAAGGTTCCCTCATGTTTTAGCATTATGCTATTTTTAGGATAGATATCTAAAAATATTTCATTTTTAGGATAGATGGAATTTCATATGAACTCGTTTTAAAAGGTTAACTAGCTAAAACAATATAAAGAGTTCGTGATTTCTCTGATGATTATGTTTGATTTTACGAAGTCAAATAAAAAGGCTGTTAACTTTGTGTCATATTTTTTATTTGCATATTCAGTCTGTTGGTGTTTTATTTTTGGTTATTGGTTTCATTTTTATATCTAACTAGAGCAATTTAACATTATACCTAGCAAAATCTGTTTGTCTTTTGATTTCTTTAACTGCTTTTAGTATAGAATGTAATTTTCTATCCTGATATTTACTACCTATTTAATTCTTTTTTATATTTTAAAATATATTAAAATCTTGAATCGTCTGGGATTTATTTTGGTGTAGGCTTGTAGTGAATAATAATAGGACTTTTTCCCAAATGACCTGTCAATGATTCCCAAAGAAAGCTTGATTTTCTTTACTTTTTCCATTGATTTTTGTGATAACTTCCTATTGTATATTTAATTTTCTCATCCATTAAATTTTATCTCTGGACTTTATATAATATTCCTTTGATCATTCTGTTTAGTTGAATACCATTATCACACTGTTTATATCATAAAACTTAATAGCATTTATTATATATCATTATAGTAAAGTATATAGAATGCAAATTATTACAGCTTTATAATGTATTCTAAAACATTAGATTATTCCTCTAACTCCAGACTTTTCTTTCTGGAAAAAAAAAAGTTGTATAAAACCTCCATTGGAATTTGAATTGAAATAGCATGAAAGCTATAAATTACTTTGATAACAATGGACAGACATGTCTCCACCCAGGGGAATGGAATTTCTCTGTTTATCCAATTCTGCTCCTACTTATGTTAACAAAGTCTTATATTTGCCTCATTTTGCATTTCTTTTATGAAGAAGGTTATACCTGGGTTTCTCGTATCTTTCAAGACAGAATCCCACCAGATCCACCCTGCTCCCCCAGATGAGCTCCACTTTTGTCAGTTTTGTTTATTACATCTAAGTACTCTTTCAGTTAAAGAAAGGCTTCTACGGTTTAACGTGACTTGAAAAATCGCTGGACAAGTCCATCTGTTAAAATTCCCTTCCACTCCTGGAAGTCTTGACTGTCTCAGTTGGACACACTGCTGCCTAGAAGGAAAGGCTGCATTTCCCAGCCTTCCTTGCAGTAGAATGGCTGGTCAATGAGACAAAAGCATGAGTGTGGTGTAATATTTTCAGGAACGCTCCCCTCAAAGGAAGGGGCACCCTCCTTCCTGACTTCCCTATTCCTGCTGGCCGGAATGCAAACGCAAATACAAATGCTGAAGTTTGGGAATTATCCTGGACCCAGAGTGGCACTCAGAGTGGGGCAGCCGTGGCGAGGCAGCAGGATCCTGGGCTTCTGATGGTCATGGGGCTGCCACTTGGCTCTCAACTGCCTACCTCCTGAGAGTTCTGTTTGATTAAACTACTGTTATCTTGATTTCAGTTTTGTTGTTACTCAGTGAGGTTGAACCTAATTCTAACTGCTTTAAGGTCTCTGTTATGGGCTGAATTGTGTGCCACCAAAATTCTTATTTGAAAGTGCTAACCCTCAGTACCTTAGAATGTGACTGCATTTGGAGACAGGGTCTTTAAAGAGGTGGTTAAGTTCAACTGCGGTCGCTAGGGTGGGCCCTGATCCAACATGACCGGTGTCCTTAGAAGAGATGAGTATATAGACAGACACAAAAGGGAGATCATGAGAAGACACAGGAGGAAGATGGTCACCCGCAAGCCAAGGAGAGAGGCCTCAGAAGAAACGAGTCCTGCTAATACCTTGATCTTGAACTTCCAGCCTCCAGAACTGTGAGGAAATAAATTTCTGTCATTTAAGCCATCTACTCCATGGTACATGGTTATGGCAGCCCTAGAAAGCAAATACAATCTCTAAAAAGGGAGCACAATTCAATCAATTGATGTACTGGTTTCCTGGTTACTTTAGAAATAGGTTAAAGTAATTTAAAAAAAGGTTTGAAACAATGTCACCAATCTGTCTCCAAAATTTTCTGGAGATCTGTATTCCTGGCATGCCCCTTTCTTATTAGCATGAACAATTTGAAGTTTACTGAAACATCCAGATGTATCTTGTGTAAATGTGGTTAACTTCTTATATTAGAGTAGATGAAGGGAGGGATTTGAAGATTCACTCACAGGACAATAAGCCACTGTACTCTCACCTTCCATTTGTGTGAAAAGCTCCTTGTGCTCACCGCCACACAGTCTCTGAACATTAGAAAATGTGAGAAACTGCTCCTTTGAGATGAGAGGTGGCATGTATTGGGGCCAAAACTTAAAAAAAATTTTTTTTTGGCTAACTAGGTTTTCCTCTGGTTAAGACAACACAGCAGGAACCAAAAGAGATCTGTGTTTTCAGATAACACGAGACACTTAGAATAAATGTTTCGTAAAGAGGAAGGCTTAATATCCTGGCACTTTAAAAACATAAAAAATGAGAAATATCCTGGCACTTTGGCAAAATCCCTAAAAAGGCCTGGAAACAAGCACTGTGGTGCTGGGCTGGGGTATGGGTGGGTGGTTCGGCTCACAGCCATGAGGCTTCCAGCAAACGTCTATGCTCCCTGACTTGGTGATGGGGTCACACCCGATAAACCCCTCATAAGCTGAAAATATCATTAAGTCAGAAATGCATTTGGTACGCCTAAGCTACCAGCATCAAAGCTCAGCCTAGCCCCTCTTAAACGTGCTCGAAACACTTGGCATTAGCCTGCAGTGGGGCAATTATCTTGAGGCTCCTCTCAAAAGTAATTGCCTTCCTCTCCTCACCAGGAGCAAGAGGCGCAGACAGGTGCTTTGTAGGCATGATGGGGTGTGAAAACACAAAACACAACGGCCGAAACGCTGGCAGCACAGTGCGCTGTGGGACACTGGTGGCTTACCCTCATGATCGCATGGCTGCCGGGGAGCTGCCGCTCACTGCCACTGACCAGCGTCACCTGAGAGAGTATCGTGCCAGATATCGCCAGCCTGAGAAAAGGTCAGAATTCAAAAAAGTACAGTTTCTCCTGAATGCACATAGCTTTTGCATCATCATAAAGTCGGAAAAATCTTAGTTGAGCCATTGGAAGGTGGGGCTGTCTGTGTATTTTCTTCTGTTCCTTGGATAATATGTCTAGCAGAATAACCTTTTTTTGAGGGTCTGCTCTATGTCAGGCACCGTCTGAAGTACAACCCTCGCCAAGCGTCCGTCAACAGCCTCTATTTGACCACCCGCGGGACACAACGTATTATAGGAAAAGCCTGTAATCCTGCCGACTTGCTTCCCCTTTCTGATGCCTCCGGTGCCGTTGATTGAGGTGTTCATTTCCTGAACACAGAAAGGAAAAGGGCTTGGTAGTTTTTGCTGCTTCTCAATCTCACACGGATGGTGAAGCCGAGCAATTTCTAGATAGAATGTGTCTCGAAGACTGTTAGTTTCCTGGGGCTCCCAAACAAAGTGCCACAAACTAGTGGCTTAAAATAACAGAAGTTTATTGTCACACAGTTCTAGAGCCTGGAATTCAAAAGACAAGATTCAGCCACGTTCCCTCTGAAACCTACAGGGGCGAATCCTTCCTCGCTTCTCCTCTACCTTCTGGGGGTGGCCAGAAATCCTTGGCAAATCCTTCCTTGGCTTGCAAATGTCTCACTCGGTTCTCTGCCTGTCTTCACATGGCTGTCTCGCCTTTGCATCTGTCTTTGCATCTGTCTTTGTGTCTCTTCTCTTCTTGTAAAAACATCAGTTGCATTGGCTTGAGGGCCCACTCTTGCTCCAATATGACCTCACTTTAATTGATTACATCTGCAACAGCCTTATTTCCAAAGAAAGTCAAATTCCTCAGGTACTGGGGGTGAGAACTTCAACATAGTGTTTTGGGAAACACAATCAATTCAACCCATAAGAGAGACAGTCTCATCTCACTGGTTCCTGCTACAGTCGTTTGCTTCTAAGGACAGTTAAGATCTCAGAGGTGGAGCTGAAGAGAGAGTTTGAGTGAGATGGTACATTATTACCCTTGGTCCTCTTGGTTTCAAGGGTTTAGAAACCCATGCTCCTGTAGATTAGGCTAAAAAGTGTTCTCAGATTACAGAGTCAAAAGAAGAATAAATTAACCAGACTGTGAGAGGTCAGGGTTCCAGCTTGGCCTCAGAAGCTACTGGAACAAAGGGTGCCAGTGGGTCAGGATTTCTCTCATTCTCTTTTTTGGGCTTCATTCTATCTTCTGAAAGGACTTCTCCTAATAGTAAGTAACATGGCTGTTGTCAGTTCCCAACTTTCACCTTTAAGCTTTCTGGCACTGGAAAAAGGCTGCTGTCGTTGGGGGAGGGGTGTGAGTCCCGGACCAGTAAGTGTTGGCCAGAGGGATGGGGTCTCCCCAAAACAAGGAAGCCCCTGCAGCAGACATGCAGGTGAGGGCAAGTGGACCAGGGAACAGAACAGACAGTATTATAGATGTCTGTTACAAAAAGATAATGCAATTTTTATGTAAATGATCTAGATGGCTTCCAGTGTTCGTTAATAGTCTCCAGAGAAATCGCTCTGTTCTTTATTTTGTGTTCGTCAGTAGATCAGGTTTATGTCTGTGCCCCAAGGCAATGACTCATGACATTTACTAAATCGGAATTTAATAGTAATTTCAGATTAGTTTGAAAATTGATTAGGTCCGTTGTTTTTGCATACATGGTTTTTGTCTTTTTGGGACGGGGGAGCATCTAATATTCAATTATGGGTCCAGGATTTATCTATAAAAACAGACTTTAAAGTTAATTAGTAACATTAACTAAAGTTTAAAAGCTACTATTTTTAAAGTCCATATTTTAGCAAAGGTATCTTTAATTTCTCTTTAGCATTTATTTAACTGTGAGAAATAAGCAACTTGACAAATGCTGATTCACTCCAGGATGACAGTGAGCACATTAAATGTATTTCTATTTCTAGGGTATTGGAACTGATTGTTTGGCTAAATCAATTACAGAAAGTAGGGGTAACTTTTATCTCCCTCTGCTAAACTGCAGAGAACAGAGCAATTATGGGAGTCTAATATTTTCCCTACCATAATGTACATCAAATTCTCAAGGTGTGACAGATGGCTCCACTGAGCACCAGGCCTAATTCCTAGTTGACAAGTAGACATCGTCATCTGGATACAAGTGGGAACCTCGCTCCCAACTCGAGCAAAAGCAACTTTACCCCCTCTGTCCTTCCATGCTTCCTCCCTCAGTTAATGGTATTATCGTTTTCCTTGGTGACTAAGTCCAGGGTCCGGACAGCTGTTTCTTTTCCTCTCTGTCCTGGCCTTCTTTGAGTCACCTGAATATTATGCATTATATCACCTAACTTGGTTGAGTATCGGAACCATTTGAGGGAATTCAGATTTGAGGTCCCATTCCTGGAGATTCTGAGCCAGTGGATCCAGAAGCAACTTAAGGATCCTCATTTCAGGTCCCCCGACACGTGATCTGTTGACTACCAGGATGTAGGAGTCACCATCCCAAATACCTCCATTCCCTCACTTCTACCCCAGCTCTGCCCCCACAGCCTCCAGCCCCACCTCAGCTGTCAGTATCTCTACTCGTCGAGTGGTCCTCTAACCAGCTGACCACTGTACCAGCAGCATGGGCATTGGAACGCCTACTTTCTCCAGGTACTTCATAAATCAGCAGAAGTACAAAGATAAATAAACCACCGTCCTCCTCTCAGGACAACTCTTTAGCGAGGGAGATAGTTCAGAAAACAGAATTCAGTTCTTGAGATAGGTGCAGAGACTAGGAGACTAGGAAGTCCCCTAAGGTCCCAAAGGAGACGGACTGTCTCCACCACAGCAGGTCTCAGAAAGCCTCACAGAGGAAGTGATGCTGAATTTAGGGTGAAGATGAGTGTATCAGACAGAGAAGGGGCGGGGGAGGGAGAGAACATTCCAGACTGCTTAAGCAGGAGAATCATATGATTAGATTGGTGTTTTAAATTTATCTGCAGACTTATCTTTCAAAATCACATGCTGGAAGCTCCGTTAACCCTCTTTGAGAGTCCCTGGTGGTTCTGCACTGTCTTCAGCATCAAATCCCAGCTCCTCGGTCTTACACTCACGGTCCTTCGTGACCGGCCCATCTCCTCACCACTATCACCCCCACCCCTCCTGTGCTCCGCTCACTCACAAAGGATCACTGGCTCTTCTTTTTCAAAGCTGTGCATTATCACTTCTCCAAGATGGTTTCCATTGTCATCATACAGTTCTCTCCCTGTCCCACTCCTCTGCCTTGGCTGCCTCGCCCACTCCCATTTTTAAAAAAATCGTTTCTTCACCTAGTTCATTATGAGAGATTGAATATATACACAGATGATGGCCGGACTACATATAAAACTAGAACTCTCACCCACAACCTATAGCACTTTGCCCAGGAAATCACCCCCTTATCTATAATAAACAGCCCAGGAAGCCAGCCTATTAGAAGTCAGATTTCTAAGAGACCAAACTTTTATCTCTAGCAACAATCCAGGAAACGAAACAATAACTTCTGTAACAATTGGCTCCGAATGGCCGGGACTTGCTTCATAACTGACAGCTTCTTTAATTTGTGTCCAGCTTCCAATTTGGATCAACCAGATGAAGCCAAATAAGCATCCCTAACTGATCACATAGGACATCCTACTTCTAGTTAGCTGCCTCTTGCTTTTATACCAACAGCCCCCATTGGGGCACAGCCAAAGCCTTCCCTCTCTGCCTGCCTTTGAATCTCTCCAAATGCAAGCGCCAGCGGTTGACTCCTCCTCTATAGCAATAAATAACCCACGCCTGTTCTTGCTGGGCTGGTCTTCACTTACTCCTACAATTAGTAAACTGTTAAAATAAACACACCAGAGCTATTATGTGACTGGCCCCTGTTTTTTCCATAGTCAACGAAATGCCCATTTATTGCTTTTCGTTTTTAGATCAGTTCCCTAATCTGCATAGAAAGTGACTCATCTCCACAGCAGCCTAAAGAGAAATGGTTATTATAGGAGTCCCCAAGCCCATGTTGCCAAGTTTTATACACACACTGCTAAAATAAATGTTGCCTGTTCACTGGTTGATATCAGTTTGAAGTTACTTAGCTTGAGGTTGACATTTTCCTGTACTAGAACCACTTTAGTGATTTACCTGAAAGGCTGAGATAATATGTCATATTTTCGGCTTGTAACAGCGCTGTATGTTCTTCTTGGCAGAAGGCCCAGGCCCCTGCCATCAGCCTTCTCAGCCCCGTAAGCTGCCTCTTGGCCAGCTTCCTAAGGGTTGATCATGTCATTTGCTTCTACTCCCTCTAACCCTAGAAGTCTGATCTCCTGAAGTCCCAGATCTCAATTTTCCAAGACTTCCAGAAACCCTGAGTAAGCAATGGGAGTTTGAACAGTCTGCTAACCTGGTAGGATTGTCCTGGCAGGATCCTATGGTTTTAAATGAATTATTTTATCCTCAAACAAAGCTCTCAAAAGCTCCAGTGGCTTTTCCACAGATACAGAATGACATCCAGGTTTGGGAGCCTATCAACAAACTCGGGTCTGCTTTCCAATCACTCTTCTCCTCCCAGAATCCTGCGTGCCAGGAGCGCTGAACTACCTGCCCCCAGTCCATACGCCCCACAACCTGTTCCCCTGGTTTCTCCTGCTTAAGGTGCCCTTCTGCACCTCGCCTGGGGAGGCGGCCAGCTGCACAGCTCAACTTTATTACTCTATGAGTAGGGGTGCCCCACAAGATTGTATTTTAAAGAAGAGTCCACAGCTAATATAAGTGCGTGTGTGTGCACCAATTTGAAAACCACTCTTAGTGATCTGGAAGAACATTGCAGTCGGTTGAATGGGCACTCCCCCCAACCTGTCCCATGTTGGCAGCGGGAAGTACACGGAGCAGAGAGTCATTTTGTGCTTTGTTATTTCCCAGCTGGGGGATGCTGGTCACACCGACCTACCTTTCTGAGTCTGTTTCATCAACTGTGAACCAAGTTTAATAATAATTACCAAGTAGGTCTGAGGATTTAAAGAGAAAAATGTTTACTAAAACATTCCCAGCTTAATGTTCTCTTTCTTGACATGGGTGATTACCCAGGCATTTGCTTGCTGACAATTCATTGAACTGTATATTTACGTTTGTGCAATTTTCTGTGTGTGTTGACGTCAGTGAAGAAGTTAGAAGCAATTGTCTTGTCCAGTTTAGTAAAGTCTTAATAAATATTATAAATATTGGTTGTCTGTCTTTCTTCTCTGGCCCACTGGAAGGCAGATGGCCCAGAGGGGGGTTGGATGGTTAAGGCAGGAGTGGCGGATGAAGATTCACAAGAGTCTAAGTGAGCTGTGTGAAGGACTGAGAACAATAAGATAAAATTTAATAGGAGTCAATATGCAGGAGGCTCAAAAGGAAAAAAAAAATTCAGTAATGAGTGGGGGATAGTCTTTAAGAGGAATGGTTATACAAAAGCTCAGAAACTTCATCTGACTGCAAACTTGATGTGAGTCTAGCTTGACCACTAAGTTCTATGACCCTCTGGAAAACAAACAAACAAAACCAACCAGAGCAAAACGGAAATCTCAAAACAATGTCAGTCTTCAACAGAGGTGTAATACTCAAATTCGGGTGGTAAATGAACTTACGGATTCCTGTATCTGTCAGACCACACCTCTACTGTGAGTGTTTGGTCATGGAAGCCTTCTTAGTATGGGCCTAGACCAGTGGTTTTCAACTGGTGTGCCGCAAGAATTTTTAAAATATACAACACCTGACTATCTTGTCAGGCGCACTGACCTGTTTTCCCTTAGACTGTCAAGTTAAAAAGTATCAACAGTCAACACAACAAGGGCCTTCTGGTGTGTATGAATCAAAATCATACCTTTTTTTTGGTCAGATTGGCAAAAAATACATTTTCTGGTGTGCTGCAGAATTTTAGCGATTGGTTTCTGTATGCCATGAGATGAAAAAGGTTGAAAATTGCTGGCCTAGACAACTGACCAGGTACAGAGTCCAGTGGCTAGGATCCTAGGAGGGACTTAGAGCCATGTCATATGAAGATCTGGAGAATTCAGCCTAAAATATTTGGAGGCTGACTGGGGGGCCTTCATGTATATGAAAGGAATTTGTCACGAGTGATTATATTTATTCTATGTAGTTTCATAAGGGAAAACTGGAATCAATAGGCAAAAGTCCAGAGAGGTAGATCTTACTAAGGAATGAGGTAGCTCATGACTGGGGCAACCTGAAAATAGAATGGATTGTCTGTCCATCATTAGCCGTATTTAAGCAGAGGCTCTATGGTTATGCAACGTGGCCATCATAGATTGTATTTTTATTTTGGATGAGATGATGGATTATATGCCTTCTGTTTCGCATTGGTTGAATGTGTCCTCCCAAAAGCTATTTTGAAGTCCAAATCCCTGGTACTTGTGAACGTGACCTTTTTCAGAAATACGTTCTTTGCAGATGTAATCAAATTAACATGAGGTCATTAGGGTGAACTGTAATCTGTTGGTTCCAACGACTGACATCCTTATAAGAAAAGACACAGTGGCAGACCAGGCGAATGCCATGTGAAGACACAAGTGCTTAGAGGGAAGAAGGCCACGTGACAACGGAGGCAGAGGTCAGGACTAAGCAGCTGCAAGCCAAGGACTGCCAGGGACCGCAGAGCAACCAGGAGGGAGAGAGCCCGGCACTGCCTTCATCTCAAGCTCTAGCCTTCAGAACTGCAGGAGGATAAAATTCATTGTTTGAAGCCCCTGGGGGTTTGTTGTGACTGTCGCCCTAGGCAGCTCAATACACCTTCCAAAACCCACTCCATTCCTAGCCTTTGGGTGCTTACCAGCTAGAGCGCAGCAATGCAGGCAGGCCTGCCTTACCGGCCTTACGTCTGTCCGTACACAGTCCCATTCCCCAGCCCTCGTGCCGTAGATGCCTTCCCCAGCAATGCCCATGGCCGCTAAACCCTGGTTCTCTGTGCCACATTCCTTCTTTCCCATTCAGCCCTGCTTTCAGGCCTGGTAGAACCCAGGGCTCAGAGTTAGGGAGTTCTGTGAGGCTCAGGGTCAAGGTCAGGGAGCTACCATAGCTCTCTCTTGCTTACGGTAGAAATCAGTAGGCTCTGGGAGCTCTAGCCTGGAACACATGGAAAAACGCACTGCACGTTGCAAATAACTCACCTACAAATGAACTTTGGAAACAGGGTCAACTGAGAGTTCAGGGACAGCCTATGTCCAACACTCAGGCCCAGTTTGCAGATAAGGTTATAACATAGCAGCGTACTGTAGCATTCAACAGTCCAGAAGCATGCTGAAAGAGCTCATAAAGCAACTCATTTTTCCTCCCACTGAAACTCAGGAATGTCCTCTGAGGACTTTCACTGCGATATGTGAATGATTTGCTGTTCAGAAAATTGTAGATTAGGCCTCCATGTGATTCTCACACAAGTCCAGCCGATCACGGGCAGAGCCTCTCGGGGGGCTGATCCTCCTCGCGGGGAAGCAGGTGGCGCCTGTGTAGGCTGAGACCCAGGTCCAGGAAGGGAGGGGGTGGTTCTCCTCCAGAACAGCAAGTACAACTTGGTCCTCCCTCTGACCTCCTTAAAGGGACAGCAAGGACTCGAGTTGTCGAATCCCTCCAACTCGCTGTCCTTGACCTAGGGTGTGCCTCTTGTGTCCTGCTCCCCTGCACCCCACCCCAGCCGCACATTGGGTGCTGCTCTCCTGCACCACATCCCAGCCACACAGCTCAACTTTATCACTCTATGCATTGGGGCTCCTCACAAGATTGTATTCTAAAGAAGAGTCCACAGCTAATATAAGTGCGTGTGTGTGCACCAATTTGAAAACTACTCTTAGTGATCTGGAAGAACATTGCAGTGGGTTGAATGGGTAGCCCCCCCACCACCTATCTCACCCCCAGAACCTGTAATATTACCTTATTTGGAAAAAGGGTCTTGACTGATGTAATTAAGTTAGGAATCTCAATCTGAGATCATTCTGGATTATCCAAGTGGGCTCTAATCCAATGGCAAGTGTCCTTCAAAGAGACAAGAGAAGGTACAGATACAGAGGGAACAGGAAAAAGCCATGTGAAGACAGAGGCAGATACACAAGTTATGCAGCCCCAAGCCAAGGAATGTCTGACCCCCGAAAGCTGAGGGAGACAAGAAACGGATTCTCTCCTAGAGTCTTCAGAGGGAGTGTGGCCCTGTCGATCCCTTGAGTTCAGACGTTACGGCCTCCCAAACAGAGAATAAAATGTTTGTTGTTTTAAGCCACCACGTTCAGGAAACCGGCAGAACCATCACAAGGCCTTTGAGTGTACCCGAGAGAGGGGAAACTCGCCTTACAAGTGTCTGCTGAGTCCTGCCCACTCCCATACCTTGGGCCTGCGCCCTGTCCATGTACACCAATGACCTCAGCACCGTGTTAAAAGAAACATTATAATCCTGCATCTGGGAGCCTATCCTGAGGAGAGAACTAAGAAAACACACAAGGATTGAGCTCTAAATATGTTTATCAGAGTGCTGTTTGGAATAAACAAAAATTGGAAACAATCTCAGTGTCTCACCATAGGGGGTCAATTAAATATAGCACAGTGCAGCAGTCCGAAAGAAGCCTGTGTAGCTATGAGAGTAACATTGCAGAAACATAACTATCGACACGGAAAGATGTTACCAATTTACTTGTATAAAAATACATTATGGTATGGTCTCATTAAAAAGAAATATATAAATACTCTGTTTGAGGAAAGCATCCCAGGAACTTGTCTGGAAAACAAAGATTTTGGAGGAATGCACTAACCCTTCTGCTTCTGGACCTTAGTTTCTGGGCTAATCTACAGACCCCGGACTCAGGACTGGAGCTGAAACATCCGACCAGACTCCCACCCTTCAGATGGGCCACGCCCCCACCCCCCACTCCGTTCCCACAGTCCAAGTTAGCATGGGGTAATTTCTTAATCTATCCTGTTGCTACTACTTCTCCTAACAGGGATTTTGTACAATTTGTACAAATTTTGTACAATTTGATTTTGTACAATTTGTACAATTTTGTACAATTTGATGGGTTTTGTATACTGACAAAAAGCCTCCTTTCTTTGTCTAAAGTCCAAAGTCAAGGACCTCAGACTTCCAGTTTAGTCCTGAACAGGTTTTCCCTCCAACTATCGTTCAAAGTTTTACATAGGTCTTCCTGTCCCTATAGAGGTTACTGGTACCACTAAATGTGTAAATGCATATAGATAGAATTTCGCCACCTGCCAAATTCTCTGATTGTTTTATAGATTCCATAATATCTGTTATATCACATCCTTAAAGCCATACATTCCCTTATCTTTACATTTTGAAAATCTAGTCATACGGCCAGCATAGTAAGGCTCCGTATTTCACGGTGAAATTTAAATGTAAGTAAATGTGAAAACTGAATACCCCCCTGCCCCCGCAAAAAAAAACCCATAAGTATATGTATTGCATGCACATATATACATAGAAAACCCTGGAAGGGAGTGTTAACAGTGGTTTTCCCTGACAGAATAGGTATTTTAGGTTCGTTTGCTTCACTTTGTTGTCTGTAGTTAGTATGTAATTTGTAATAATAGTGAAAGTATTAATAGTAATAATTTTAAAAAGCAATGAAGACATTTCATTTTGGAGAAGAATAAAACCTGAAACTTGTCATCAGTCACATGGTGGGGAGTGGCATTTTGCCACACAGAGAATTTAAGGAGATGGGTCCGGGAAGGGGTTAATATGATGTCGGGGGTCCAAGTGCCAGGAGGAAGCTACAAAGCAGGGGAATGCTCAATTCGAGGACAACTGCAGGACACGTCAGCGGTCTTGCGAATCTCCACCAGGTGGGAGGGGTCGCTCACCTCACTGGATCGCTGAGCTCGAAACATATGACAGTGCTGCTCAGAGAAACCCAGTGGGGAAATGTTGGAAGGCTATCCGACAAAACCCGGCTCCGTTAAGTGAAGAGCAAAACTGCCCAGGCACAAAAATGGGGAAGAACATTTTCAGTTTATAATATGTCGCTGAGAAAGACTGGCCGCTCCCCATCAGCCGTCAACCGAACACGAGCAACAGGGGGCTACAATAGTCAAGGTCTGGCAAGTAAGAACGGGGAGCCGGGACCAGATTGCGTCCTCGTGGTCACGTGTGCTTGAGAAAGAAGGCAGACATTTTCAAGAGGGTCCTGAGATCGCAGCAGTTCACAGTCATAAGGGGTGATCATAGTATAGGAGAAGGAGAACGAAGATGAATGCAAATATCAACAGACTTCAGCCAAATATACTGTAACATAAAGAAACCTGCCAGCAACTATCATCCTTGTGACAACCAGAGGCGAGAAAACAAGTCCCTTCCCGAACCCGGAGGCCAGTGCTCGGCTCGGGGACAGCGCTGTTCGGTCAGCCGGTTTCCCCTTTCCTGCCCAAAGAGAGGACAGCACTACATTTCACTTTTCTTTTGTTTTCTCCCTGCCCCCCCAGTTCTTTTTTTGTCTCCCCGGCATGAGCCCCCAGGAACCCAGAGGCATGAGTTCCATTTGCAGGTCCGCCTCAGGCTCTCGGGGGTAGAGGGCAGGGGGCTGGGTGTCCACACTCCGCGCCGGTACAGGATGCCGGAGGCCCTGGACTGAAAGGAATGCGAGGGGACATCCTGCGTTGGTGGGACACTCCTGGCTCTTCACTTCCTGCCCCGCAACTAGACGCCCTTGGCCCCCTCACCCCCGCCCCGCAGCGTCCTGTCCTTCCTTCTTCCTGTTGTTCTTTTCTCTCTCCCTCCTTTCTCTCAGCGCAAGGTATTTAGTGCGAGGGGCAGCTGCGTGAGGGTACTGTTTTCAGTTTCTTACGGCTAGCTCTTTGTTTTTTTTGTTTTTTTTTGTTTTTTTTTTTTGCGTTCTCTCACCCTGGAGAGCCGGAGCAGCCCCCACGGGGCCCCCAGGGCCTGTCCTTCTGCAGCCCCAGCCCCAGCCCCAGTGCAGAGCAGCTGTCTACTCCTCCCCTCCCTCCCCAGCACACTCATACTCTGCTCCCAGCCATTGATTTCTACGTCATTGAGGGAACTGCACCTGGGAGGCTTGGTAACCCAGCAGGTCCCTAGCTCCTGGGGGGCGGGGGTGGGGTGGGGGCGGGGGGCTAGGTTAGGGTGGAATCTTCACTGAAAATCAACACAAAACAAAACACCTAAGT